>JAQZBX010023575.1:0-30732 GCA_029593785.1 Cabassous unicinctus | reverse complement strand
CACATAAACATCCTTCATTAGTGTGGCACATCACCTGCAATGGATATACACATCCTGGGGCTTTGCCACTAAGCATGGACCATAGTTCACATTGTAGACCACACTCTCTCCCACACAGTTCTGCATGGTATATGCTGATGTAAAATGGCCTATATCTGTCATTGTAATGTCACTCAGGATAATTCCCAAGTCCCAAAAAAGCCCCTGCATTACACCTGCTTTTCCCTCTCCCTGCCCCGAAAGCGTCCAGTAGCCACTGGCTCCACATTAATGTTGTAATTTCTTCCATCGCTTGAATCACAAGGACTCTTGCTGTCGCTTGAGCAGGCCTAGCTCCATCTAGCCTCAGGGACTTTACATTTTCTGTTCTCTCTGACACCTCAGAGGCCTGGTTCCTTATCATTTAGGGCTCAGCTTAAATGTTAGCACCTGCAAGGGCTTTCCTAACCTCACAGCCCCTAAGGCCGAACCCTCTACCCACCCTAAGGTTATTCGACATCTCATTATTCTGGCTAATTCTTCACAGCAGTTATCACAATCTGTGAATATTAGGACTGATCCATTTCATGGTTTACTTCCTTATTGTCTGTTCCCCACAAGAGATCCTAAGCTCCCTGAGGTTCAGAGATGGGGCCTGCCATGCCCACACCACTATATTCTCAGTGTCTGGAGCAGTGCCATCTACATCAGTAGTAGCCCAGTAAGTATTTCTTAAATGAATGACCAAATCAACACCTAAATCTTGCCCACTTCCCTTACGGGTTTATGGGGGGTATGATGGTTTGAGTGTCTGACTTAGAAAAAAAGCTGGAGCAGAGAGCTGGGGCCTGGATTCCTCCACACTGCTGGGAATCTTTGACGGTCTCTCCTGCCATTCTTCTTCTCTCTCTGAGCTTCTCCTGGACCATCATTCAGATTTGAGTGGCATCGGCTCCAGGAGCACTCCGCTCTCGGGAAGCTGACAGCTGCATAATGGCCTCCCCGCATGTGCGTGTGTGCATTAGCACAGGCTTTTGGGGCCGGCTCCAGCTTGCCTGACCCATCTCCCTGCAGGAAAGACTGTGCATCTATAATACTCTGGAAAATTGGGGCTGACATGTAGCTTGGTACTCAAAGTGGTTTCACTCAAGCAAACACAGAGAATAATAGCCAAGCACTTAAATGCTTGAGCAGGTATCACTCTGAGGAATGTTCCAATAATCCATGTTTATAAAGTCTGTTAGTATGAATTTTTGAAATAGCACTTACTCCACTTTATTCTTGACAAATGGTGTTTGTAGCCATTGAGATATTTTATTTCAATTATGTGCCGGTGTTGTAGGGAGAAGGTTTCTGACAATAGCAAAGCATAAGCCATTTTTATTGTGCTTCTATCACTATTCCCCTTGCTAAACTCAACTGGACAGTTCATTAAGATGAAAAATTAACAGCACATGCTTTGGGGAGAATAATCATGGAACATGACAGCTTGTGGCGGCATCGGCATTTAGAGAAGCAGACAGCTGACAAACGTGCTGGTCTTCGGAAGAAGTGGCGATTGGCCAATCAATCAGAAAGTATGCGCTTATGGAGCACCTACTGTTTGTGCAGCCTGAGCTTGGATGATGGGGGAGTAAGAACATGTAGGAAACTCAGCCTTTGCCCTCCAAGAACAAGCCATCTATTTGGGAAGGCCAGGGAGATTCCAGCTGTCAATCAGGGAGCCCCTGAAGGGTATGCATTAAATGCCTGCCTCTTCAGTGTTGACTCCAAGTTCAGGAGTGATTCAGTGTGGGCTAGAGAGATTTCTTAGACCTTGAGGAGAAGCAGGACTTTGATCAACAAAATACATTAAAATATTTATCTGTTAATGCCTATGAGGTTTCTTTTTGGGGTGATAAATTATTCTGGAATTAGATAGTGGCCATCAGTGCACAACTTTGTGAATATACTAAAAACCATTGCATTGCACACTTTCAAAAGGTGAGCATGAGGGTTGGTGAATTAGATTTCAAAAAAGCTGTTATTTTTAAAGGTACTCTGCAAACTCGACAGAGCTAAATTAACCATTATAACAAATGTTATTGCGTGATCAGAGAATTGGGCCCTGTTTGAATAAAGAAAAGGGATGAGACAGACTCACATGTGATTGAGGACACTTTTCTGTGGGGAGGAAGGAAGCATGTGCCCAATTTACAGATGAGGAAACCACAAGTCAGATCAGTTTGTGCTTGGCCCAGGAAGCCAGCTAATAAGTGATGGAGCTGAAATTTTGACTCTGTCCTTTCTGTCCCCTGCTGCCACCCAGAAGAGACAGCTCCTGGGTGTCACCAACATGATAACAATTATTTGGCTCTGCAGAGCACTTTAGAGTCACCTGTCTTCTCCCCTCTGTTCTTGTGTCCCATGAAGAATGACCATTTTGGAGGGGGTAGCCCGTGTGCACAGCTGCAGAGGTGAGCTGTGTTTTGGGGGAAGGAGGGAACTGTGAGAGAGGAGACCAAGCATTCCCATCCAGGCTGCCCAAACAAGGCTGCCTTCTCTTTCCCAGTCATTTAAGGTGTTTCCTCTGTACTCCCACCACTGTTTCTGACTCTGTCTTTTCCTAGACTCTTATATGCATCCTCTTTTCCCAATGCAAATAACATGCTAAGTGAAACCATAGAGATGTGGGATCCACGGATCTTTAGAAACAAGCCTTGGAATTAGGTGTCCTGCCTGTCAAATAGAGCAGTAAGTGCTGCTTCTTTGTTTTGTTTTTTTTCCTTTGGGGAAGGAGCAGGTACACATTTCTATTGGAAAGCACACGTCTAGATGAAAGCCATTTAAATCATTATCTCCCCCTGCGGTTAATGAGAGCCCTTTTGATGTCATTCTCAGCTTACTCGTGTAAATAGCGGGTCAAATTCGCATCCTGTTGGACAGGATGGAAACCTGACTCGGGATTTGTAAATACTGCTGCATTTCATTTATTTTCATGGGGACATTTTTTTCTCCTGCAGACAGTGGAATAGCAGCGCTCCGGGAAACAGCCCGTGGAGGAGTCAGGATGCATTAACCTAAGCAGTGAGATCAAAACAAAAGCTCTGTTTGCGATCTCCCGCCAGAGTCCCAATCCCTGCAGGCCCCGCTGTTTGGCTGCAATCAGGAAGCGTAAATAAAATTAGATCTTAGAGGAGTAAGGAGAAACTGGAATGTATGAAATAGAAGTCTTTCTCAAAAAGCTGATATCCTCTTTCCATTTCTTTCCAGTTTTGTTAGCTTTAGAGGAGTTAAAAGAAAAATGAGTTATTTTAAAAGAAGGTATAAACATCTCCTGAAATACATCCCTGCCTATTTCAGAGCTGTTTTGTTTTTTTTTGTTGTCCTTTTCTCTGCTGCTTGAAGACCCTGTACATGCAGCCTGGCAGCCTGACAGCCTGACACGGGAGCGGCATGCCTGGGTTTCCGTTCCCGTTTCTGCCGCTCGCTGGGCGGGTAACTTTTTTGCCCTTCTCTTTGCTCACTTGTAAACTGTGGTCGGAGGTAGTGCTTCCTTCGTAGTGTTTTTTGTGCTTACTGAAGGAGATGTTGCCTCTGAAGCACCAATGCCTGTCTCATGGAAAGGGCTCCTACACAGGCGTCAGCGAGTTGGTGATGACGGAGGACGAACCTATACAATTTCAGATACCCAGGGGTTTCCAGACTCGGAGCTGTGTTGATGGGGAGGCTCCAGGGATTGACGGGGTCCAGGCCACACCCAGCTTTTTCCAGGTCGTGCACGCGGTCTCACGCTCGAGGGCAGCTGGCATGAGTTGCAGCCGGGGTGGATGGCACCACGCACAGCCTCTCCCCGGGGCCTCTGCTGGCTCCACGCCCTGGTTACTAGGGTAAGATTCGATGCAAGAGAGCCAGCTGCTCCTCTTGGCGGCAGGACGGTGACTGTGAAAATGCCCCCACGGATTCAGTGCGGTGGGGTAGGAGCGGTGTCGCAGGGCGAGCCGCACACCTCGGGTGGAATTGTGGTTCTGCCTCCGTCTAGCTGTGCAGACAGCTGGGTGCTCCTTGCACCCATGCTTCCTCTTTAGTATGATGCCGTAGGACACACTGACTGTCTTCACTGTCTCCTGGGGGTGAGGAAGGCCTCACATTTATTAAACTGTGAAATTGTGTTTGTCTTCCTGCCCCTTCCCCAAAGCAAATAGCACAGCATGGAGGAGCCAGAGCTATGGGGCCTCCCAGCGGGCAACATTTTGGTTTCTTCTAGTGCTGGCTGCATGACTTTGGCCAAGTGATTTAACCCCCTGAAGCTTCTGTTTTGTCATCTATAAAATGGGCATGTTCGTTTCCTCTTACCGCTTAGCAAATTACCACAAAGTTAGTGGTTTAAAACAAAACAGCCTTATTTTCTTACGGTTTTGGAAGCCACAAGTCCTAAATGGGTCTGACATGCTAAAATCAAGCTGTTGGTAGGGCCTCATGCGGCCCTGAGGGAGGATCTGCTTCCCTGCTTTTTTCAGATTCCAGAGGCTTCCTGCATTCCTTGGTTTGTGGCCCCTTCTCACAGCAGCAAAGGGCATCACTGCAGCCTCTGTTTCCATTGTCCTGTCTCCCTGTCTGCCTCTGACCCTGCTGCTCTCCTCTTATAAGGACCTTGATGATTATCTGGATAATAATCCAGGACAGTCTCCCCTTCTCAAGGTACTTAACCTAACTACGTCTGTAAAGTCCCTTTCACCATATACAGTGACATACATTCACAGGTTCTGGGGGTTAGGATGTGGACAATGGAAATACTAAGAGTGCCTTCCTTATGGGACTCTTGCAAGGATCAAATAAGGTGTTGCATGGAAAATACTTAGCACAGTTCCCACCACAGAGTAATGACTTAGTTTGCTCTCTTCCTTAGAATTAGGATAATGACATTTGCTTGCACATCTCCAGAAATAGCTGGGGCTACCTCAGTCCTCATTCTGACAGTCGTGCCTCTGATGAAACAGGGTCCCTATTGAGCAGTGACTGGGGGCTTCTGTTCATTTTAAGCACAGAGGGAAGCCAGTCTGCAGAGGTGGAGCAGTGCCCCTCCAGTGGTGCTAGCTAGGACAAGTTTTGCCTTTCTGATTTGTAAACTGAGGTAAGGGGGCCAGTGCTTGACTCTGGGGTTCTGACTTGCATTGAAAATCTATAAACACTTAATAATTCATCAGACGTGAATCAGAGGACATGCAAGTTGGTGTCAAGACATTTTACTGACTTCTGAGGGAAGATAATCCATGACAAAAGCACAACAACAGCAGAAATAGCTGTGCTAACCTTCTCCAGCTATCCTGGAGAGAGTGAAGGAGGGAACTTAACTCTGGGGGCTCTCGACCTCGCACTCTGTTGTGACATTTGAGGGAGGCTGGCAATGTGGATCGACAGACAATTGCAGATTTAGGCTCAGATTTCCAAACATAAGGGGATGTGTGTGTGTTTCTGAATTCTTCTATTTAGAAGACATGTTGTGCATGGATCAAGGATCAAAGAAGAGCAGAGTGGAGTGGAAGGGGGTCTATTGAGTGCCAGGCACCCAGGGACAAGGCTTAAGCATCCAAGTGACTTCTCTTGCCTTCCAAGTTAACCTCCTAGTGGGGACTGTGTGCTAATTGCCCGTGGCACTGCGTTGGCTGATATTATCTCTGGAACTCCGTTTGGGGTCTGCATTTTGAATTCTCTTAGAAAAGGCAAAAACTCTGTCTCGGGAGAATGTTGGAAGCTCCTGAAAGTTATCAAGAGACAAGATGGATGTAGAGTGTGAGATGACTCCAGTGAACATGAGTGGTGGTGGGCAGGGATTTGTGGCTCTAAAGTCATGGGCCAGCATTTCTTTTGTGACTCAAACGCTGGCTCCATGGGGACATTCGGATGCTTGGGTTCTGGTGTTTGCACAAAATCAATCTCTTTAATTACAAACCAGAGTCCCTTTGGAAGAGGAACACAGCAGGGGCGTTCAAGCTGGCGCAGTGTCGGATGAGGTGCCCCTGAGAGTCCTGAGCAGGGTGAAGCCAGGCCTCTGAATCAAGCCAGGAGTCACCTTTCTGACCTGGTGTAAGCCAGAGCGAGCGGCGAGCGGCTTTGCCGAGGAGAAAACCCTGGTTACTAAAGAGGCTGCACTAAATGGGAGCAGTCCTCAGTCAAGTCGGATTGTTAAAATTGAGACCCGTCAGAGGTTGCCACTAGTTGTATGACCTTGGGCAAGTTATTTAACCTCTAAGAGCATCAATTACTTCATCTATAAAATGGGGATAACAGTAGTCAAAACTCAGGAATGTGTGCAGATGAATGAAATAAAGCATGCTGCGTGCTCAGCACGGGGTTGAGTGTGGAATGAGCTCTAGGTAATTTTAAGCCACTGTCACCATCAGCTATTCTTAATCCACGGGCTCCCATGGACAGGAGCGTGGAGCAGACTGAGGGCGGAATTGGGGCTGATTGGGCGGCTCTCATGTGGAAACTCTGTTTCCATCAGGAATGGTTTTTCTTGTCTTGGGATTGGATTTTCTACCAAAGCCCTACTCTCAGACAGCAGCCCTCGTCTTCACCAGTATCTCTAAACATTCAAGACTATGACGTATTCCTTCATTCTCCATCAACAAAATGAGGACGATAACCCCTACCTTTGCTAGCCCATGTGTAAAATGAGCTAAGGTTTGCAAAAGCCCTTTGTAAATTACGAAGCGCTATAAAGTAGGAATTATTGTTGTGATTGCTCTATTCCAGGCATTCCATAAACAAGGCAGCAAATTAAGGATGCATGCTTTTGTTATTCAAAAACATTTGTGCCTTTCTAAGAGCATAGCTATAAACTATCAGCAGATGGGCTTGATAATACAGTCTTCAATCTAATTCAAATATGAGTAAACGCCTGGGAGAGCACCTTTCTGTCTGGGGGAGTGCTGTGGACGCGAGCAGGCGGGGGTGTCCTGGACAGGTGATGGCTCTCTTGATTCCACAGGGTGGAATACCAGCTACTGACCTGCCTTGCAACTCTGTGTTTAATTACCAAAGGTCTCTGAGTGTCACTTCCCTCATTTGTAAAATAAAGATAGGAATGCCAGGCTCATCGAGTTGCTGTGAAGAGCCAAGAGTAAAGATAATGGTCACAAAGCCCTGGGCACAATACCTAGTGCAGGGGGATCTGGAAGTCTCCTAATTGCATCCTCCTTGCTGCTCTGATTGATGGGTGCTCTGATTGATGGGTGTTCACTCCTCCGCCTTGGACCCCTCATTGAAATGCTAATCAGAGTTAGAGCCCTTGTCATCAGCTGGGTTCCCATTGGCCTTGGCCCAGCCCCAGTCCCTGGAGCTGAGGTCCCTGCCATCCCAACCTGCAGCCTGGCCTCCAGGCACTTCCCTCGCCCTGCTGACTGCAGCTCCAGCATGACCAGGTCTTCGCAGATTTCAGTGCCTCCTTCCTTGGGGAGTGGGGGGTGGCGAAGGGTGAGGAGGGGTAGAGAGGGAGGTAGGAGGGTGGAAGGTGGAAAGGAGTGGAACCACCAGTTAAAGCCAGGGCAAGAAGCCTCAGGTCTTGGCCATGTCCCTAGATGGTGAAGGATCTGCCCAGACTCCAGGGCCCTCCATGACCAGCCACATATAGCCATGTCTACAGTGCCTCGATGAAAATCCAGAGAAATGCAAAATTGACCTCAGCCACAGGAAGTGCTAGGGCCTGAGGCTGTACTGCTGCTAAAAATAATAAGCTAGTGTTTATTGAGCCCGTACCATATGCCAAATGCAGTTCCAAGTATTTCACAGGAATGATCTCATTACTCTTCACAACAGCCCGAGGAGCAATGTGCTGAGCTATATTACCCTCAGTTTTTCAGGTGCAGCAAGTCTCAGGAGGGCACTTAAATGAGGCCGCACGACCAGGAAGGGCAGAGGCGGGGTTTGAACCCAGTGCTCTTGGCCATGGTTGTGCCGACCAGCTTACAGAGGGTGCAAATGGCCTGTGGGGAGGATGCCTGGGAGGTAACTGGCCTGGCCGCAATGGACTGGATCCCTAGTGGGGCTCAGTCTGCGCCTCGCCCTGCCCCACCCACGCTCATTTCGGGGATTCCATTGTATCATGAATGTGTCCATGGAAGTATTTTTTCTCACTCATTCAACAAGTAGTCGTTGAATGCTTCCTGTTTGCCAAATACTCTGCTTCCCACTGGAGATAAGATGATGAACAAAACACATACGATCTCCACCTTCATGGAGCTGCTGGGCTCCTGGAGAATTTCAAAGCATGAGACTGCCACAGAACTGCAGCTAAACCTTTTATCAGAAATTCCAAACTAAGGGGAAAAGGAAATACAGCTCCATGTTCTGAATAAGTCTAAAGAGAGAGAATAATCAGGAGACACATATTAATATTTGATTGACTTTATTTGCATGTGCACATCTCAGATTCATCCATTGTTTTGCAGAGTGGTATATGATTTTTTTTTTTTTCAAGTCTCTCTGTGCTTTCTTTCTAGTTTACTGGTGGGGTGTAATCACAGGCCTCTTAGACCCAGCCCTGGAAGTGGGGTGACTTTAACTAGGGTGTATTACTTATTAGATGGAAGAATGATTAGCCTGTGCTCTGTTTAATTAAACCTCACTTAATGGGCAAATGTTTCCTTTAACAGGCTTGCTGTCACCTCACCAGTTATTTAAGGCAGTTCATTTCACAGCAGGGAAAAAAGAGAGAGAGGGAAAAAAAATTCTCGTTTGCTCAAACTCGATTGGTCTGAGGAGAAGCGTGGCTGTCTAGAAGATGCCTAATTGCCGCCGTGATGGTGTGCTTATTCTCTATTTATTCCTAGGCTTCATATTGAAATGCTAATCAGGGTTAGGTCTCACCTCTTGATGAATGATTTTGTAAAAACTTGATATTCCTCAGCTTAGCTAGGAATGTCTGCATGCAAGTATAATGCCACTGTGAATGGGAAGATAAGTAATGCCCTTAATTTTGCAAAGAGAGCTGTGATTTGGTACATACAGTACAGATCAGGGGAAATCAGAATGAAATTAATTTCTTTCTTTGCAGAGACACCACCTCTGTTATATCATGAGCCACTTTTCTTTAGCTGTTTTTGCTGCGGATTTAGAGAACTCTTGGCACGTGTATTTGGGCTTATTTCCTATAACCCGGGTCAAATTTAGGTTCTGTCTTATTATCTGATGTTGGAATGCAGGGAACTGAGGTTCTCTGATTCTCTGTTTGTCAAATAGGAATAATTGTTGCAACCTCACAAGATTTTAAGGATTAAGTGAGATCATATGCATTCTTTTAGTTCAAGGTCTGACATTGTAGTTGCCCAATATAATATTATTCCTCTTTTCCTTCACCCTTGTCTCCTCCCCCCACCACACCAATCCTAGAAGGTGCAACAGAGGTATTTGTTTCCAGAGCAGCAGCAAGTCCATCCCAGGTCTGAGGCTTGGGCACTCTGCTTCTTCTCAGTTTGAAGTTGTTTGTGCTTAAGGCTTCCCGATGGAAAATGAGAAACTAAAGCAGACTTCTACTCATTTTATTGGTGGGAAACCAAAATTATGGACATTTGGCTATTGCTGCCTGATCAACTAACGTCCTAGTGTGTTTTCATCTTTTCATGTTGCAATATGAAATGAAAGCATTTTCTTCATCTACATTCATCAAAGAGAGGAAATTTATTATTACAATTATTATGTGCTATTTTATTGTTTCTGTGAGTATGATCTACTGCCTGCCTCCTTTTTCTGTCTCACCCCTTTTCTCTTTCCTAAGCAAGTCCAGTGCTTCCACAATGCAATATTATATACCCCCTTTCCCTTCATTGCCTGTCCCTTCCCCCATCCATCAACCCTCAAGAGTGGGACAGAGGCATTTGCGTCCACTGCAGCAACCCTAGGGTCCTAGGATCTAATTTTATAGTTTAGGTGCTTGCTCACGACCACCCTCTGCTTGGATTGCCCTTTCTCATCTTGAACATCTGTTTCAGTCATCTACTTCAAGACTGAATTTTGGTTCATCCAATAAGTCTTCCCTGACCAACCACCTCCTCATACTCTGGTTTATGTGACTCTCCTCTCTTCCCCATCGGCCCCCTCCAGCTCCCATCCAAGAACCTCTCCCATTAGAGTCATCTATTTTCTGGGCTGCCTCCCAGCCTGCCACCCCCACCCTTAGACTATGAGTGACTTGGGGAGCACGGCAGCATCTTCCCGTGACTGCCTCTGCTTAGCACAGCACCAGGTTCCCACCTCATGCTCAGGACATGCTTGGTAAATGTATTTTTTTTAATTACAATTGTTTTCTGTGAACAGACATCCATGAGTACTGCACCCTGAAAAGACCTTGAAAGCTGCCCACTAATCCAGTGTGGTACATGCTCCTAATAGAAATCGTCCTCACTCCAGGACTTGGGTATTAGTTGTTTTCTGAGAACTAGTATCAACTCAATGGATGAAAGAGAACATGGTTCCTAATTCCTCAATCAATTAGCTCCAGAGAAAATCCTTTCATCCTTAGGCCTTTTACATTGTGGGTCACCTGTCAATATCAAAGATGCCTATTCTACCTTCTCCATGGGAATCAAAGATCCTTCTTTGGGTTTCTCTGTCCTCAGATAAATTGATGTTAAAAATCCCTAAACTGGGGAGTGGATGTGGCTCAAGCAGTTGAGCACCTGCCTCCGACATGGGAGGTCCCGGCTTAGGTTCCCAGTGCCTCCTAAAGAAAAATCGAATCAAAACAAACAATGAGCAGACGATGAGCGCAAACAATGAACAAAAACAACGAGCAAACAGACGAGGGAACCATCTTAGGATGGGGGGTGGGCAGGGAAGTCCCTAAACTGTCAAGATTTCCCCAAACGTGATTTCTTTTGCTCTTTGACGTAGTCCCTATAGTGGGGACTAAGCGAGAGAATTATGAGTTCACAGTGAATATGGTTGAGACGAAATGATTATGGGACTTGGGAAAAAAGCTAACTTGGAGCTGGAAGATTGGCTTACTTAGTCTAATTCTTTATTTTTCCAGATGCCTTTCTAGTACCAATGCCAGAAAAAGTATAGAACTCCCAGTTAAATCTGAATTTCAAGTAAACAACAGACTTGCTTTAGTATAAGAATCTCCCAAAAATTGCATGGGAAAGCCTTATACTATAACAAAAAAAAAAGGTTGTTTTTCTGAAATTCAAATTTAACTCAGTGGCTTATATTTTGATTTGCTAAATCTGGCACCCCTAGCTTCCAGACAAGTTAATGGCTGGCCTAATATCTCACTGCTAGTGAACTAGTATTCCAGTTTTCTGAGTCCTGAACAGTGCTCATTCCTAAGTCATATGATTCAAGGAGTGGATTTTCCCTTCTCTATGGCAATATGCTTTTGGCAAGTTTGTGGTGCTTATTCCTGGAAACCTGTCCCATTGCACACAGCAAAGGTTGGTTTAACATGGGACACAACTCAGGGAAGATGAGCCACATTAAGAAAATTTTGTCAAGGGTACTTGCGACATATATAGATTCTCAATTTGGCACATCCCAAGTCTGACTGCAAATGTCGGGTAAGTTCCCATTGAGGCCAGATCCTCTCTGAAAAAAAAATGCAGAAGGTTTTTGCAGTGGCAGGTAACAAAAGGAACTGTTCTGAGGGTAACCAAAGGCACACAAAAGAATAAGGAAAAGTAATTCACTCTAAAGCCATCCATTTAACCAGTATACATGATATCCATTTGTCTCCAATATGAACTTTCAATTCTCCATGCTCGTTGAGGAACTGGTTTAAAATTCTTTAGCCAGTTATAGGTGAAAGAAATGTCACTCTTCTGCCGTAATCTGAAGTTCTCTCTATCGTGTGTTACTTGTTCCAGGATTTCTTCACTGAAAAAAAGATCGCATCTTTGTACCAAGGTCTTTATTATTCTTTCCAGAAATTTTTCATATTTTTCTCATCTGCCTGCTCAAAGTTCAATCGCAGCACCAAGCTTTCTATTTATAGCAATTTGAAGGAGACTTTGCTTCTTTTAAATCTGCACAACAAAATGTCTGCTTGCTTTTCCTTCTTACTCCAGGAAAACTTTCCTTGGCTTTTGATTTGAGCACCATTGTGTTGCCCTCTGAGTTTTCCCAGAATGATACCGGTATCCCCTCCTATGCCAAGAAGATTGTACTCTGCCCTCTTGTTGGTAGTTAATTTTTGATTAGGTTACAATATGAAAAGGGATTCCCTCTGTTGGGTAGAAGCACGGTTACCAGGACACATTCTTTGTAACTGCCTAACCTTTCTTCCTCCATGGGTAGACCTTAATGGTTACACAAGAACTCAGGGTTGAGTGTCTGTTAAAGGGAGATGTGCAAGCTAGTGAAATATTGATAGTGATGTTGACATAAGAAAATGGCTTAAGTTATGTAGCAGCTAAGGGCTCAGTTCATTCAATGCAGTATAAAAAAGGCTTTCAGCAGCTTCTTGGGAATGCTCAACCACAGGGGCTGCTGTGCTATGATATCTTAGCTGTAGAGTGGGGGAAAGGAAAAGAGGTGAGGCGTATGTGTGTGAGTGAGTGAGTACAGCTAGAAAACAACTCTCCAGCGGTGGACGCTATTAAGATCCCAAGTTCCTTGACCCAAGTTGCTCCATCTGGAGAGGAATACAATTACCCCAAGAGATCCACAGATACATTTAGGAGGCATCATCATTTACTGTCTCCTCTTCCCAGGTAAAAGTGAGACCCCAACCAGTAGGTAAAAGTGCCAGAGGCAGGGGCAGACCCCAGGGAGAAAAACTTGGTATGGCCTTGGGTGGACCTCAAATATATAGGCATATAGACTGGGCTTCCCAGCAGAGCTGGTGATAGGGAGAGCATGGTCACTGAGGAGGGATGAGGGGGAGGCTGCAAGGCAGGTGCCTTCCTTCCATTTCTCCCTTACAGAAGACTACCTCTCTTTTTTAAGATCTAGGCTCCATCTCTTCTCCTTGTGATGTGGTCCTGCCATCCTGAATATATCTTAATAACTCTTAATGCTTATATTTATCATTCATTATATTGAGCTGAATTGATCTGGAGCTGTTTGTTATTTTCTGTATGTGTCCATTTGTTAGATCAACTAGATTTCAAGTGCTGAAATCCATCTTGTGTGTGCTGGGTGGGCTAGATTGGGTTGTTGGGGTTTAATCCTGGAGAATCTTAAGATGCCTAGGCATGGAAGAAGAGGGCAATGGGAGCTTAGACCATGGTGGTGCCGGAGGGCTCAAGTCTGGGATACTCAGTGTCTTGGTCAGGATCAAAAGCAGAAACAGACTCTGAACCAGGAGACTGAGACAGGTATGTGGGGCCTCATGGACAGCCAGCCTTGAGAGGCAATATGGACAATTCCGACCTGAACATCTTACCAGGAAGGCAGTAAGTCCTTGTTGGCAGGGTTCATGCCTTAAGGCTCCTTCTTCATGTGTTCCTTGCTTGATTGGAGCAGTTGTGGCTCAAAGGGCCACAGGAGTGATGCTGGAGAACCACTAGTGTCATAATTGCAAACTTAGCCTTTTCCAGTTAAATCTGTTTGGAAGGAGATGCTTGGTTGATGGGCTACAAGAACCTACCCCCAGGTTTTGGTGAATTGGACTTTCTCACATTGGTGCTCTATTAACTGATGAAGATTTGTATCATTTTGCTTGTTTGCTGGCTAATGTACTTTTGTAGAAACAAAGTTACTATCACTTCATTTGTTGCTAAGAACAGTATTGCATCTCCTTTACAACATTGAACTGACCAGCAGTGTGAGAAGTAGTTGGGTAACAGCTGCTCTCCCTGGCAGAGAATAATTCCGGGACTCACCTTAATGCTCTTGGAGAGAATATTGATGAGTGGCACTTGCCTCTACCAGTACATAACACCTCCTTCCATGAGCAGCATACTCAGTCTTTTCGACCAATACAGTCACCAAGGAGGAGAGGGCATCCTGTGGTTAGCTCACAAGATGGCACAGAGCAATTCTTCCTGTTGGGCTGGTTCCTTGTGCTAGAAGATATTTATCATCTGGCTGCCTTCCAACAATTCCCTGTGCTGCTTGTATTTTATTACTCATTAGCACCTCCTTTGGAAGCTTAGGCAGGGAAGGATGTAGAGCAAAACTTAGTTCTAATGGGGAAAATGTTGTAGAGGAGAGGTATGAAAATCATGATTCGTTCATTCATGGACTATTTGGAAGACCTGGGCAGACTGGAGATCACCTGGAGGAAGGTGGGGGCAATTCCTCTAAGTGTTGAAGGAGCTGATGATATTTGAAGTTGAGAACATAAGACCCTTGAAGAAAAGCTCACTCTAAACATTCCACTTACCTATGAGTTCCTTGAAGACAAAGAATGTGTTTTACCAAATTCTTAGTGCTTAGCAATTGAAGAAATATTTGTCTCCATAAAGCTTTCTTAAATGTTTGTGTGTGTGTGTGTGTGTGTGTGTAACAAAGGCTAGCTGAGCTCTGAGCCTCCCCAGAAAGCAAAAGTAAGACCATCAGAAGAGAATTCCAGAGAATTCTCAGTTCAGTACCAAAGGGTAGAAGGTCAAGAGCTTCTGAATGGGCCACATAAGACTTCAAATCCTATTTCGAACACTAACTAGCCATATGATCTAACTGAATGCTCTGAAACAGGAGTGCTCCAATCCCTTGTTTTCTTACTTGTGCAGTGGAGGCGATATTACCAACCTCATGAAAATGCTGGAAGGAAATTCATTATAAATAATATATATAAAGCACCCAGCTCAGTATCTGTCACATAGTAGATGCTCAACAAATAGAAGCTAGTTTGTAGATGATAACTCACTAGTATAGGCTCTCCCACCCATGGACTGGGCTGTTGGAGAACAGGCTGAATGGAGAATGAGTAGGTTGACTACATGGCCTCTTGGAGCTCATCCAATTAGGAGAGCCAATGCCATGTTTCTGGTAGTTTTGTTCCTAGCCCCTTCCCCCACCTCATGATTGCTAGGTTCTTATGTCATATCATGGATACTTCGCTTGTCTCTGTGGAGAGCCTGAGAGTCTGTATCCCCTTTGAGACTATGTGCCCTGATACCAGCCATTCATCACACCACTCCTTAGCCAGGGACCTACAGGTGGGGTCAGAATCCTCACTTACAAGTCGACACTACAGAATCCCTTTGGGTTTGGGGCAAACAAAAAAAAGGGCCATGCACATGAGAGGAACTTGTTTTCAGTGTCTGGCAGGTTTTATATCCATAACAGGGAAAAAGAGAGAAATCACATTTCCTTTCTGTAAGAATAACAGTTCATTTGCATTTATCTACAGCCCCCAATTCTAAAGGTTAGAAGACAAAACCTTTAAAATTCCCCTAAGAAATGTAAGTTGCCACTGCTTGTCAGCATTTCATCATCCTTCTTCTCACGTGTATAGCCCACATTTTGCTTTCATGAAGAGCTTCCCAATCCATTATCTCTTTCATCCCTCAAATCAAGTTGGGAGCAAGAGAGGGCAGCCATCATTCATCCACATTTTTTCATAAGAGAAAACTGAGACCCGGAGAGGTGAAGTGAGTTGTCAGTTGTCAGTGGTTCTACAGTTTTCTGAGCAGGGAAACTTCCTAAACCAGGAGATTAAGGGCACTGAAGCAGGAATTTACTAACCCTCTCATGGACTGAGACAGGGAGTCTGTTAGGTATGAAGATATCAGAAGTGGTTTCTTTCTTTCTTTTTTTTCTTTCTTTTCCTCCCTCCCTCCCTCCCTCCCCCTCTCCCTTCTTTCTTTCTTTTCTTTGTTTTTAATGCAGCAGAATCACCTTTCAAAAAAGCATTTGGTTGAATCTAGCTATATGCTCTGCTTACTGTGGGGTGTGGGGCCAGTCAGTTCACCTTGTCCACCCCTGTAGCCCCTGGTCCCTTGATTTTTCAGGGTATTCTACCAAGCACTGCTGGAAAAGCACCTGTCTTATCCAAACCCTTCATTTTACCAATGGGAAAACTAAGGTTTAGATTGAATATGGCTTATTGGACACTGCATAATGAGATAGTGGTAGGTCTTTGGGCACCTAGTACAATTTTTTTTTGTACACCTTCATTCATTGAACAGGTCTTTATTGAGGATGTTTTAGTGACTGCGACTAGCATGACTCATAGGCAGTGAAGGAAATGGCTATTAAGCGCTTGAAATGCAACCAGTATGTCAAAGAGTTGAATTTTAAAGTTAATTTCAATAAAAATAGCTGCACGTGATTGATTGCTCCCAAATTAGATAAGGCAGCTCTAGACCAGTGGTTCTTGACCTGGGATGCACCTTGGAATAATCTGGGCAACTTAAAAAAATCCTGATGCCTGGGTTTTATTGATTTAATTGGTCTAGGGTGAGGCCTGGGCACTTGGATTTTTAAGAATTCCCATTTGAGTCTAACGTGCAGCCAAGTTTGAGAGACACTGGTCTAGATTCTAAGCTCCATGAGGGTAGACACCTTCCTGGCTGTATGTGCCATTGTATCTGGAGGCAGGAATTCATTGAGGAGTTAGCTGTGGCCTCATGTCTTAAGGAACTGTGTATATCCTGGGGAAAAGGAAGACATGCAATTAGGGGCAAAGCACCATTAAATGTATGGTTATTAAATTGTGTAAAAGGCCAGTGTGATCTAAAGGAGGGAGAAGGGTCACTTCTACCTGGGGGAAGGGAGGATGAAGGTCTCTTTGTGGTCATGATTGTGATGAGTTATAAATAAGGTATATATTTTTTCCAGAAATCCATTTGCACTAATAGATGTTTCTGGCAGGCAAGTCAAAATTCATGTCTGTAATTCACAATAGGATTAACCCAGGATTATGGAAGATCTAATTAAGGGAACCATAATATCTGAAACCCAGAAAAGATGCTCAGTGTGGCTTTGAGAGTCCTGCCTGCCTGAGACTGTTCGGCCTATCCTCTGCGCAGCACGAGGCACTTGACTACTTTGTTGTATCCCATTGCTTTTCTTTCATCCTTTACTGTTTTTTTTTAATCCCATTACTTTTGATAAATGACGTTAATACATTCGAAAAGAAAGAATTGGGCTTCAAAGATTGGATTCTTTGAAACAACAATGAAGTCATTATGAGGCTATTGTTGGTAACTGCTTTCTAAAAATAAGCCGGGGAGGGGCACCTCTGTAGTACGTGTAGATATACAGAAACCAAGTCTGCTTTAAGCGTGATGTGATGGTTTGGGGAGGTAGATTAGGAAAGAGCCCTCCAGAGCAGCCACTCACACTCTGGTAAAAATCAGGCTTCCGATAATTTGCAGCAGCTTGACTTTCTGCATTCCTCGCTCCTGTTCCTCAGCCTTGCTCGCTCTGATTAAGCTGAGAGGATGGTGTGGATGGCAATGGATTGGGGTCACAGGCTGGAG
Source organism: Cabassous unicinctus (assembly GCA_029593785.1). Classification (NCBI taxonomy): domain Eukaryota; kingdom Metazoa; phylum Chordata; class Mammalia; order Cingulata; family Chlamyphoridae; genus Cabassous; species Cabassous unicinctus. The sequence goes on along the minus strand of JAQZBX010023575.1, from coordinate 13,405 downwards.
TTCTCAAAATTCTAACAGCCTCTGCAGTGGTGATTTGAGGCACTCTCTCCCCTCCCTTTAGTAATTATTTCGAAAGACTACATCAAGCCCTTGTGGGTTCCGAAGGCACCTTGGGATAATTCCTCCTCTCCTTGTTTAGACTTTTTAAGAAAACAGACTGGAAAGTGGTTCTCTGCAGGATGTCAGATTCCAGTGAGAATATGCAGATCATTTTCCCTCGTTGAGTTAGTATTCCACTGACAATCTTTAAAGAGTGCGCCTGGGTCCTTGTTTATGAATGTCTTTTCCCTTATAGATCCTGGGCTGGTTGTTTCCATAGCAATGGGCTGAAAGGGAAGATTGATTTTAAACCAGGTTGGGGGGAGGGAGGGTAAGGTAGATGCTATAAAACTTAAAACTTTTCACTCCTGGATGCCTTTCCTTCCCTATTTGCTTTTCCTCTGTGGAGTGAGAAGTCTAGGTTTTGTTCAGTTTGTCTTTTATTTTATTTTTTAGGAGGTACCGGGGATTGAACCCAGGCTCTCAACCGCTGAGCTACACCCGCTCCTGTCTTTTGTTTTAGATAGGTTACATAGCATGTCTGTATCTCAGTTTTCCCATCTGTCTATTGAAGAGGTGGACTAGTAGTCAAATGTCTCTAAGGTTTCATCTCATTCTGAGCTCCTAGAATCTAATACTGCACCAAATGTCCAAACTTAAAATGGAAATGGTGATGCTGATAATATCAGCTCTCGGAAGAACTCTTGAAATTTACTCTGAACTTTACCCTTGAGCATCCATCAACTGGCTTCATGAGTTTAAAACCAAACTCATGTTCTTTATCCCCAAACAAGCCCTCCTCTTGTTGAGGCCAGGGACAGCACGCCTATCTTCTCCCTCTAGCCTTATCAATCTGTTCTGTTTCCAAGGCCCTTTACATTGGCGTGGTTTCTAGAATGGCCCCTTTTCCTCCACCCGAAAGCTGATTTTTCTATTTCAGAACCGTTATCACCTCTCACCTGAACTATTACAATCACTTCAAGATGTCTTCCTTGACCACATGCCCTCCACTCTTAAGACGCTCTAGGATCCTGCATTTCTGCATTGTCCTATATGGTCGCTAGCCACATGCAACTTTTGAGCTCTCATTAAATAGGTAGTCTCTATCGAGATGTGCCAAAGTACAAAAATACTGGATTTTAAGACATAGGAAAAAAAAAAGAATGTAAAATATCATTTTAATAATTTTTATATTGATTGCATATCAAAATGATACCATTTTGGATATATTGGGTTAAATAAAATATATTATTAAAATTAATTTCACACACTTCTTTTCACTTTTTTTTTAAAAATAGGGGGGGCTACTAAAAACTTAAAGCTACGTGTATCAACAGCATTATATTTCTATTGGACAGCACTGGCTCTTCTTTATCTCATCCCCTCATACATTTCTATCATTTAGTTATTCCTATTATAAGTACTGGTTTGTTTGTCTCCCATTAATAGACAGTGGGCCCCTGAATGCTTCATGGCCCTTGGGCCTTATTTCATGCTGTATCTGGTACATTATCCTGGTCTTCTAGTAGGTATTTGTATGTGCTTGTTAAAGGAACAGACCCCTAACGTCTCCTTTTGCGCACTCACTGTGTGTCAGGCCATGTGCTGTGTGTGGTACAACAGTGGACAGCAGAGAAATGGTCCCTGGCTTCATAGATGTGACATTTTCTTGAATGTTTGCCATGTGACAAGTACTATGCAAAGTTCTCTCCATGCATCATCTTGTTTAATCTTGGCCCTGTCCCTTTGAGACTGGTTCTGGTGTTTTTCCCATTTTCTGTGTGGCGGCAAGGAGACTCACAGAGGTTACAGTACTCATCTAGTGAGTAGGACTCTTGAGCTCTAATGCTCTGACCCCTTCTGACTCCAGAGTCCATGATCTTAGCCATTTTGTCAGAGCTGCCCCTCCTCACTTCAGTTTCTCTTGTCTACCACCGATAGCTTGAACTCCATCACGCTGCTGATCAGAAGCCCATAGTGGAGCCCCATTACCTGTTAAGTGAAATCCTGGCTCCCAGTGCTGGGATTCAAGGCCCGTCTTATTCACAGGGCCTCTACATTGCCAAATCCCAGGGGTTACCAGTCAAATATTTTAGTAATCTGGCCTCCTGGAGCTGTGTGCTGGGCGACCCTGGGAACTGGGACCCCAGGCTTCCAGATGAAATGGAAGCCTCCATCCAGAGAAGCACAGCACAGGCTCCCATGAACATGGAAAGCTCTTAGTAGGTGGTTTCCAACCTCTTCTTTTATAGGAGGAGAAACTTAGCCCCAGAGGCAGAAGCATTTTTTCCTAAAGTCATACAATTAGTCAATGGCAGAACCTGTGCTAGAATACAAATCTCTTGACTTTTGGTCTAGAGAGTTTCCTCTGGCCTTAGTACTCCTTGGAAATTCAGACCAATAAAGACACTACAGGTTTTTGGAATGAGAGAGAAGGAAGGAGGCGGAAAGGGTGGTGGAAAAGGGAGGGGAGAATGGAGAAGGGGGAAAGAAGGCATTTTCTGTAATTGAACAAATTACCTCCACCGCTATAGTATTTCATCCTTGACCAGAGAGATTACCACTTGTTTCCACTTTGTTGTAGTAGTTTACTAGATTGCTATTTGGATTACAAAAGAAAGCACTCAATATATCTCATGTACAAGAGATGTATTGTTTTCCCATGGCTGAGGCATTAGAGGCAACCGTGGAAATTCAGGAGCAGAAGATCAGTAGCGCTGGGCTCCATGAAGACAGCAGCCAGAGGGCAGTCCTGGATTGCTGGAATCTTCAGAGAGCAAAGGGAGCACTCTGCCACGTACGTAGCCCAGGGACAGAGGCCATGCTTGTTCCTATTTGGCTTTGATCTGGCTTCCTCATTGCTCTGATGTCAGTTTTAGCTATAGGATGTCAGTTTGTGGCTATCTATCCCCCAGGTGCCTCATATCCTTTTTGTTTCAGCTTCCTCAGTAACTGGCCCATGGTTCTTATTTTCTTCATTCAAATATTTGAGAGAATCTGATTCATCCAGCTTATCATTTGGAAGTGCATCAGTTGAAACAATGGTTGGTTTATGGTTTGGTTTTCATTGATGTTTCACTCAGCCATGGCCCAGAGTGGGAGTGGAAGTTGCCTTGTGGTGCACAGCACGGCTGCCCAGACATTGGCGATTGTGGGTATAGGCGTTCACTTGGAAGGGGTTGGATAGGCAGGTCTGGGAAGACAGGACTGATATATTACACCATTTAGCAGCAGAGATGTGGTCCCTGGTTCCTCTGTGTTCTCGTCCATGGCCTGTTTGCACAGATCACGTCGGATTATTAGTCATCTGCTCTGACAATTGCCCCTCCATTGTTGGAGGCACTCCTACAGGTTGGGGGTGCGGTTTGCCCTTGCTGTATCCCCAAGGTCCAGTGCAGGCCTGTTTTTGCTGAATCAAGTAACGGGCAAATAAAAGAAGCTTAATAGATAACAAAAGGAGGTTTCCATACAGGCTATTGATGCTACCAATGATGTCCCATTATGTTAAGCAGCTGTTTATCATTGCGATTTTTGCTTTAAACTTCCCTTGGGTGTTTTAGCTCATGTGAAATCAAATTTGAAAATACATCTCTCTCTCTATATATACACATTCATATGTAGTGTTTATTCATAGTCAGAGATGACACTGCTGACAGTGTTATTTCCTATATGTGTTGATAGGTATTATACATCTTAATGATTAACATTTAAAAATATTACAGTGAGAAAAAGACCATCTTAAAGACTGACTAGAGGCCAAATAATACTTTCTTCATTGCATTCTCTGCATTTAAATCATCTTATCATCTGAAGATGATTTAATTACTTGAAGAGATAAATTAATAATCACTGAGTGAGTCTACAAGTCCAGGACTGGGACTTGAAGTTGGATTCCATGGTACTTTGTGGCCATGGGAACCTAAGAATATAAAAGCTGAGAGTACTGGCTTAAAAAGAAATGAAACTCACACCTAATAAAGACTGTTTTCAATAACCAATAAAATTTGGAAGCAAAATGGTCCGTGGAGATGGATCATGCAATCTCCTTATATTGAAGATCAGGAAAATGGGCGCCCAGAGTTTAGGGAGTGATGCAAAATGGTCCAAAGCCAAGTGTAGGTTTTGCAGTTACATAAACGTGAATGCGAATTCCAGCCCTGCCGGTGATTCAGTGTGCACCCTCGGGCGAGTTACTTAACCTCCGTGAACCTTAGTTTCCTCCTGAATAAAGTGAGGGTGAGATTTACTGTGTTTGCAGTGGAACTGCAGTAAAACGGTGTGTACGAATCCCATAGAACACTGCCCTGCAAAGGAAAATTGAGTGACTGGTCAAGGATATCTGACAATTATGATCTAGTTTTATGTAACCTGTAAGTGATGGAACCAGGATTTGGAGCCAGCCCTGCCTGACACAGATACTGAAGGAATTTTCCGCTTCCAGAGCTGAGCTTCTGTGCTTCTCTATTTCTCGAAAGCATAAGAACAGTTTCAAATTTCACCCCAGCCCCTCGCCCCCTGCCCCCTTAGAGAACGCTGCAGTCATTGACAAGGTGCCCTGTTGGCGTCATAATTTGACATTCGAATTTGACTGGTGAGTGGAACAACATATAGAAAGACCCTTTTACTGACTCTGCTCTATATTTTACAACTGAGAAGAAGCGATTACCCCAGGCTTATGCCTTGCTTGGAGTGTAGAAATCAGGGAAGAAGAATTGTGATTCGATAGTTCTTGTAAAACTTCCTTTTCCCGTTCTCTATGATTTCCACAGACATGGCATAATTCCTGTGATTTCATTTGAAACTAGAGACCAGCTCAGTGCTGAGTGATGAGATCTGAAAGGAGAATAAAATATGCTTGAATTAATTTGCATAATAGAATCCAATTGGTTACAAAGCTGTGTTTGTTGAAGGGGAGAGCAGAGCCCTGAGCTCACCGAGGAGGGGCATTGCAGATGCAGAATGGGATCTGGAGTTCTGGCGTGGGCCTCGGCGATATTCGTAATGTAATGATAACCAGCCTTTAACTGTAAATTAGCTACCTGGAAATGAAAAGAACAGGTCAGCCTGTCTGATCCTTCCAGCTCTGTGGGGAGGAGGAAGCTGAAAAACCAAATCCGCTTGCTTTCTGCTAAACGCTTTCGTCTTTCTCTCTCTACCCGATAACGATTTCCAGCAGGAGTCCAAATATACTTAAACACCCGTATATGTCATTTTCTTTTACGGAGACAAAAGCAGGCACAGCGAGAGAGTTTTATGCTCAAGGCGCAGTAGCTCATGACGGGCTATCTGCTCTCAAGATAGAGGGGCGAGCCTTCCACTTGGAGCCGGTGGTTTTGCAAATCCATTTTCCTGTCATGCTATTACTCCTGTGACTTTCAACAACATTCATTTTTCCTTCCAAGCAATATGCTCCCATCATAAAATAAAGTCCTCCTATATGTAACTGTGGAACCCCAATGCTAAGGCCTACTGGCTTACTGCAAGAAAGTCTTTAATGGAAGGATTGTTCAAGAACTGCCTTGGGGGCCTTTACCAAAACCTATTACAACATTGATAGATTTCCCTAATTATTACCAACGTCAAGGTCTTCTTAGGAGGGCGGTCTCCTATTAATTTTAATGTGCGGTTCCTGCAGAATCTCTACCACTGAATACATCAAACAGGTCTCTAGATTCTAGGAGCGTTTCTCCAAAAATGACTCTCTCTTGTTGCAGCTCTTTAATATATAAATTTAGAAATTCCGAAACAGGGTTTTAAAACTAAAAAGCAAAGACTTACTCCTGCGTAAGTGTGTTGTTTAAGGACCGGTCGTTCTGTGTTGTTGAGGGACTGATGCAATCACCTCTTGTTCATCCTCACTTTGATGATGGCTATGAAATGCTCTCTCTTAATCTTTCTGGTTTGGTTAATGTTTTTGTCACAGTCCACCACTCCCAGTGCCACCAAAATGTCAGTTATTGTCATTGCTAGACTATTGTGTGCATGGAGGTGTCTGTCTATATTTGATCTGCAGCCTTCACTTATGGTATCATATAGGATTGTAGGGGAGAAGAATACAGGTCCTGGAGCCAAACATCTAGGGTTCAAATCCCAGCTCCTCCACTTGCTGGCTCTGTAACCATGGGCAAGTGTCTTCATTTTGCTGTGCTTCAGATTACTTACCTAGAAAGTGGGAATAACAATAGCACCTGCTTTGTAGGGTTGTTGTGAAGATTTAATGAGTCAACTCATGGAAAGCACTTTGAAGAGTGTTAGGCAGGTAATAACTGACACATGTTAACTATTCTTAATATTTTCATCATATTCACATTATTATTATGCACTAAGCTTGAATGTTGGTTTACTTGCCACAGGCAAGTGGCTTTTAGGTTTCTGTTTTAACCACAGTGTCCATATCATTTCCTTGTGAATTTCTAACAAGTGGTAAGAGTTGGTATTGTTCAGTGGTTTAGAACACAGACTCTGGAACCGCATGGCATGGGTTCGAATCCCAGCTTTGCTAGTTGCAAGTGGCATCACTTTAGACAAGTTGCTTAATTTATCTGGGCCTCAGTTTCTTTATCCTTTAAAATAAAGTTATTCATAGTATCTACTCATAGTTGTTATGCAAATTAGTAGATGGAGTACAGTATAAAGATTTTAGAGCAGTGCCTAGAAAACATTTGTTAAGTAAATTTTCATTGTGAAAACGAATAAATTTTAAAAATCATGGCTTAAAAATATATATTATTGGGACCTGAGATTAATCATTAAACTAATTTTATATATTACATACGGTTTTATAAGCACGTAAAAATAATGGGTTCAATGAATTAGTTTTGAGAGTAAATGGGTTTTGCTATTCTTTCCAGTAGAATAAAGGAGACATGTTCATCTTTTTAACAAAGGGTGAAGTTTATTGTTTATTGGTCATATGCAAGCTTTTAAATTCATTAGTAGTAAGCTAGAATTTTTTTTATAAAGGGAAAAAAGTTGTCATCTACTTTCAACACTTCTAGTGTCAGAAATAATTGTGCTTTACAGCAAAATGGCAGCCAGAAGAAAGAGGTGCAGAAATATCAACTTTAATTAAACCCTTTCTTTCAAATCCACTTCACAGCTTATATGTAAGAATAATTTATCACCATGTAAATGAACACTTAATACTTGGCATGGTGCAAAATGGGCAAGAATCTTGTCGCACCATATGCTCTTTCCTTTCTGTTCTTCTTGAGTTTCTATGGCGGCGATATCAAGTTTGAAGCTGAAGTTAGTGGTTCAACTCATTCATTCATTTAACTTGTCCTGGTGGGCTGCTTTGAGCTCAGGTATTGGATGTGTAACTGTCAATAAAATATAATCCCCACATGAAGAGACTTCCAGGCACGTGAGGAGAGAGTGCATGAACCAGAAGAAACGCCTCCACCATTTCTTGTCAAAACTCTGGCAATGAATATGAAGCTGGAGGCCACCTGTGGAAAATGTCACCCAACTGCCTCGTGTTACAGAGAACGAGGCAGGAACTGCTGAGGCCCTGTGACAAGTTAGAGGCAGATTCTCCACCAAATCTTGAGATTCCTGTCTTAAGCTCAAGATCTTCCCATTGCCCTGCAGTGTCTCCCTTTAGGATCTCACCCCTCCTGGGGCCCTATTGTACTCTTTCCACTCAGTCAGTTTAGCTTGCAAGAGCTATGCATTTGATGTATTAAAATGCCCGAGTTCGGAGGGTGAAGCTATTAAATGGCCACACTGACGTTTTAATCTTTCTCTCCCATCCACACGTCCCGAAGTGTCTGTCTATGGCAAATGTTATAGGTTTCAACTCCCTATTCCTGGAAAAGAGACTAACATGAAGACAAAGTGGTATTGAGGGCAGATACCATTTTACCAGATGACAAAGGAAACAGAGAGGCTTGGGGTTGGTGAAGTCACAGTCCGTTAGAAGGGAAAGGTTTCCACACCAGTAAATCAGAATTCCAGTAATTCCCTTCTTTTCTGAACACTTCCATGTCTGTGGTATCCCACGTGGCTCTTGTTCCTCAATTCCTCTCTTGGAGAAGGCACCCTACTGCCCTCTTCTGGGCATCTCCACCTGCAATGCACAGTCACCTCCTTCTGCCTGTGTGCAAGCCTGTGTGCAGCCTGTGTGCAGGCTTGGATTGTGGCACTTTGGGAAAAGAGGAAGAGACACAGTCCAAGCCCAGTTTCCCCCACTGCGTGCTCAGAGCTTTATGCAAAACAATTCTTGTCATCCTCGTTGTTCAGATGAAACCACAGAGGCTGACTGCCATGCCCAAAGCCACCCAGATTGTAAGATCCAGAAGCCTTATCTCATCTCCAAGTCTAGGCAGCTTCCACTACGTCAAGACCGAACCCCCTCCTTCCTGCCCCCCTCCCCCACACAGTTCAGTCAAACCAGAAAACAAAGAATTCTACCATAGCAGTCTCTCCTGCCATGCTCCGTCGACTCCCTCCTTCATTCAACCAATGCAGAAACAAAGAGTCATTGGCAGTATCAATGCCTCACCCTCCATGCACTATAATTTTTGGAGATTCCCCTCACATTGTTGTTGAGGGTTGTCTGGTTCTGGGAGATGAGTCTCCAATTGGAATCTTCTGGCTCCAAGGGAAGGGCATGAGTCTCCAAAGGAGAGTGTGAGGTGCTAAGAGAAGGGAGCTAGTGAGGGAAGCTCCTTAGGGAGGAGTAAGTTCCCAGTGCCAGAAAGATGAAGTCCAGTAAAGAAATCCAGGAACCTGAGGCAGGACTTAAGGTCTAGAGAGAGGACCCAGAGTGCTGGAGAGAGGACAAGGTGACTGTGGGTCAGAAAACTGTAAAGGGCCTGGAACAGTGTTGGTGGCTCAGCCTCACTATCGCTGAGTAGCTGAGTCACGGCTCAGAACCAGGAACAGGCACTTTGGGTCAATTAGTGGGGAAGGTTGTTTCATTTTATTTTGCTTCTCATTTGTGGCGAGAGCTTGCAATGTGTCTTTGGTAAGACTGCCAGGCAAAGGTCGAATCTTCAGCTTCTTGGATGAACCTCTGACCCAACAACAGCAAATCTGGCTCACTGAATTCACACTATATAGCCTTAAGTAATCCACCAATGAGAACTTGAGCCATTCATTCACCAACAAATGTTTTAGTGACCAGCAGTGTGGTCTCTTGGGTCACACACTGACCCCCCTCTTTAGCAGGATCTCTTCCCTGCCTTCCTTGGTCATTACACCCTCCAGTCATCATTGAACCTCTTGGGACATGCTGTGCTTTTGGTCACCTCTGGGCTTTGGGACAGTGCATTTCCTTCTCAGTGCTCATCCCATCCTCCCCCTTCTTATCACAGGTAACCCTCACTTCAGGATTCAGCCCAGCCATCCCGTCCTCAAGGATGTCTCCCTTCAACTGCTCCACTCCCTGTCATCCCCACAACGTGTTATATGTTCCTCCCCTGGGCCCCCCCAATGCCCTAAGCTTCTCTCTTATAAAACCTATGAGAGCGTAATTACGATCAATAATAAAAATGGGTAAATATGGAATGTTTACTGTGTACCAGGCATTATGCTAAAAGACTTCCACGCACTATCATTTAATCCCCCTGACAACTTTGCGGTGAGTACCGCCCCCATTCCATAAATAAGCAAGCTGAGCTCAAATAAGTCCATGAACTTACTCAAGGCCCAAAGCTAGTAAGTGCTAAAGCTGATGCGCAGACCCAGGCAGCTGGATTCCACAGCATTTTATCCTCACCTAAATCAGACCCGGAGGGTTTTCTCTGCGTGGGTGTGTTTAGCTCACCCACCACATTGTAATCTGTGACAACAAGAAGCTTTCCTTATTCACAGCTACCTCCTCATCACCCAGAACAAGGCACTCATATGCGTGGCGTTGGGGAAAGGTTCACTGAATGGAATTGCAGTGAAGTGGGGATGGACCCTGCAGCTAACGTGACCTCTCTCTCTGCTTCCAGAAGCCGACTGGGGACGTGGGCAGCCCTGACGTGATGTGCTCAGTGAACAGAGACAGTCCATTCCAGGAGAGGTCTGCGTGACGCGCCTGGGAGGCCACCATTGAGAAGCCGCCACACGGCTGGCGGAAAGAGTGACAGCCGCATTCTCCTGTGCCTACCACGTAACCAAAAATGAGGGAGAACTACTGTTTACAAGCTGCCCTGGTGTGCCTGGGCATGCTGTGCCACAGCCAGGCCTTTGCCACAGAGCGGCGGAGCCACCTGCGGCCCTCGTTCCACGGACACCACGAGAAGGGCAAGGAGGGACAGGTCCTGCAGCGCTCCAAGAGAGGCTGGGTCTGGAACCAGTTCTTTGTGATTGAGGAGTACACTGGGCCTGACCCCGTGCTTGTGGGCAGGGTAAGGCTGCTTTTATTCCCTACTTATACACGTTATATATTATAATTATAGTTCATTTTCATTCAGTATTTATATCTTTTTCTCTATCATATTTGCCTGGCAAAATAAATTCTAGAAGGTAAAACACTAATGGTCTGACCATTCAGAAAAATACCACAGAACACATTGTTCAGACATCCTTCCAATCTTTTTTTCAGTGCTTAGACTTATCCATGTTGAGTACCCTCTGTTTTCCACTTAACAGTATGCCATTTAAAACTCCGTTTGTAATGACGGCACAATCATCTACCGAAATGAAATGACCATCGTCTTTTTAAAAAGTCTCCAGCTGAGGACATTTCCCTGACTCCACCTCACCCTCAACTTGGATGCCCACCTCACCCTCAACTTGGAGCACTCTGTGCTCCTTTTATCAGAGCTTGCCTCTATGTATCATGCATAGCTATTTATTCATCTGGGTCCTCCCCTAGACACCAAGCCGTTTGCATCAGGGCCGGGGCCAGCATTGTAGCCCCAGGTCCTGGTACAGAAGCTGGCTTTGGGGAGGCCTCCATAAGTGCTTGATGAGAAGGAATGTGTGTCATAGGGGAGGGTGTGTTTGTACCTGCTTTGGCCTAGGGATGGCAGACCCCAGCTGGGATGGGCTTCAGTGCCCTAGCACTACTCAGGCTCTACTTAACTTGTTATCCCTTCTAAAAAAGTGCAAGAGTAGAAGGAGAGCCCAAAATAAGTCTGAAAAACTGCCTGCCCACTATTGTTTGTGATAAAACAGGTAGCTTTCTTTGAGATGATAGGGACATTAACTCCAAGGTGCTCCTATTTGTCAGAACTGAGAGCCTGTTACATGCAGCTGCAGTTGCAGTGCTAGGCTAATGGAATCTGTGTCCAAAGAGTTTAGAGTCTGGTGAGAAAAAGATGCCTAAGCAGTTAAACGAACAACAACAAAGTGACTAAAATGAGAAGTAGAATAATGAATATTAATTTACACGGTAAGGTTTCGGAGGGATAAAGGAAAGTTTCATGGATATAAACTTGTGACTTGAAAGATGACCAGAAGTTATACAGTGAAGGGGAGATGGGGCAAGAGTGGATTTGAGAGTTGCTGATTCCTGAGCCCCATGGATTCCAGCAAAGTCATCTTAGCTTCCCCTGAATGTTTGAGAACAGCCCTCCTTACATACGTAAGAGACGTACCTGGAGGAGGTTAATGTTAAAAAGTTCATGTTCAGAGTTGGGGAAGGGTCTTTGTGAGGAGATGTACCAAAGGGATTTCCATTCATTTATACCTGAAAGGGCAGGCTGTTGAAGCAGACTTGGGAAATGGGAACACAGGGGAATAATTAGCATGTAGAGTTCGCTAACTGGAGGAGGTGGGCTCTGTGCCCAGATAGGAAGAAGAGGCTTCAGCCGTGGCAGGGGCTGTGTAGCTTGAACAATGTAGAGGGCTGGGCATGAATTGTTCTGAGAAAATAGAAACTTCTGCTTTGGGGCCCTTCTCAGTGGGGAGTATTGTGTGTTAGGGTGGAAGGTTGCAGAAGACAAAGGACAGGGAGAGCCAGTTCAGCATCTCTGTGGAGCATGCCTTTGTAATGCCTCCAAAAAGGGAGCATAGGGGAAAAGTGGGGGGGAAAGGAAGCTCATAGCATCGTTCATAATGAGTGATCTTCAAAGTCTAGGCTCAGCCATGACAGGGACTCAATGTCAGGTTGGAGAGGAGTAAAAAGAAATAAAATAGTTGGATACTGTGCCTCTTATTTTTGAGATCGTGCTGAGATATGGTTCCCCATATGTAGGGGAGCAAACGAGGTGACTTGTTCCCTAACAACCTTTGATGTGATGATCTTCAAGTGTGGTTTGAGATGCCCTGAGCAAGTGAAATTTGGCAGGCCGTGAGCGTTCAATTTTTGTATGTATAGGATGCATGTTCTGTATTGTGCTGAATGTTATGCAGAGGGAGAAGCCTTCATTCTTTGATGTTAGGCATTGGTTATGCCTCAGCAGCTGGTTCCCTTGATAGCATCGGAAGGCTAACCAAACTGCTTTTTGTGTGGAATCTAACAGTTATATAGTCAGTTGTATAGATCATCTGTGTTGGGGAGAAAAAAAAGGAATTTACATCCAACTTTAACAAATCTGAAAACAAAGTAGAAAAGCTGATGAGTTGTGTATATGTATAATTTTCAGTCGTTTGGTTGATCATGAAAAAATATCTAATTCCCAAGAAACTTGCCAAATTCCTATATAATACGTGAAGTCCACCAGAAACTTTGGTTGCCTGATACACCCATTAAAGAAAGCATTTCATTTATTTCCTTTTTCCCCATTCATTAGGCTGAGCCCCTCACTTTTGCTAGGTCTGAGGCAGAGAAAAACAAATCAGCAAACCCAAGCCACCCAGGGGCCAGAGACCTCTCCAGATTGTGAAAATTCTGTGAAGATTGGGGCAATTCTTTTTATCCACTAGATGCCATCAAGTGACTTCATAATTGATGAACAGACTGCCTTATTCATAAGAAATTTGTTAGCCAAAATCTCATGACAACACATACTAATAAGTTCTGAAGGAAAGTATTTTGTTGCTCTTATTATTTTCTTCTTTTCCCGAGAAATGCTGTGGACTAAAAACAAAATGATCTTTGTAATTTGCACCTACAGGTATCCCTTTGAGCTGAAATAGTTGGCATTTCCCTGAAGCACAGCAAATCAATTAGATAGCTTTTGGGGAACTGAAACAGTGCAAAATTTAAAAATGCACTCAATATATATATATTTTTTTGTTATGATATATGGTCTTTATTTATTTATTTATTTTTAAATTTTTTTTTATTTGTAAAATGATATATAAATACATATGCGTATATGTGCATTTGTTTACATAAATGTTATTTGTTATATATATATATACATTTTATAAAGGTGCCTAGATTACCCAAATATTACTCAGAAACTACAGGGATTCCCATGCTCTCCACCGCCCACACCCCCAAAAACACCCCACACAACCATTCCCCATCCGTGTGGTA
>JAQZBX010023574.1:20873-30934 GCA_029593785.1 Cabassous unicinctus | reverse complement strand
GTTAGCTGCTATTAAAGTTGTTGTTGGGTTCTGTTTGTCAGGCCGGCTCTTTCTGCCTGGGTCTCCATCTTGCCTTCCTCAATCTGATTTAATGGGAGGAAAGAGAGGAGCCCCTGCCCTGTCCTCCTGTTCCCTCTTGCCTACCTTTGCTGCACTCGCCACTGCTAGACAGCAGGTGAGGCTCAAGACTGCCAGCTCCAGGCGCCCCATGATGTGTGCCTTCCTTTGGGTGGCCCTCCTCCTGGACCTGCGGGTATTTATGGGGCCTAAGCCAGTAGAGAAAGCCTGAGTTGGCAGCCGTCTGTGGGGGAGCCCTTTCCCCTCTTCTCATCTCCGCCCCTTCCTCCAGGCTGGCCAAGGTCTAGGCTTTGTCCTCGGGGTGAGGAGACAGCTGCTGTTCTCAGAGGGGACTCAGGCTGGGCCAACACACACATACGGATGCACACAGGTGCAGGGTCACTTGCACTTTCCCAGGGCCAGCTGCTCCTGGGCACCCTGGTGCCCATGGTGCACCTGGACAGGTGACTACTTACCTGGGAGCAGGGGCAGGTGGTAAAGGGTGGGAGGGGGTGCAAAGGCTGGAGGCTTGGCGGGGTGCACAGTGTGCCGAGTTCTGGCTTGTTGACAAGGGCTTGGTTTCCTCAGCAGAGAAATGGACTTGATTTGTCTCAATGCCCTTGCCCACCTCCCAGCAGAGTGTGAGTTTATAGGAATTCCTCAAATGTGGGGACTGTGAGGGACTCCCAGGACAGGATGGCCGCATGCTACTGGGCATCCAGTATGGCTGACCCTTGTTCTTTCAATGAGCACTTATTGAAGGCCCACTGGGTGTGCAGTTTGTGCTGGCCCACATTCAAGGAGCTCTCCAAGCATGGGGTTGTGCTCACTGTTGAGCATGAAGAGTTCTGGAATGGTGAAGGACAAGAGGCTCTGGGTGGACATGGGGGGTGGGGTGGTCAGGCAGCATCTAGCCCAGCCTTGAGGACTCTCCTGAGGAAAAGGGCAGGGCTTTCGGGTCATAAGAAGTGACCCAAGCAAAGACCTTGGGGCATACTCTGGGAAAGAAAGCACTGGGCACAGAGGGATGACATAATTGCAAGAAGCCACTAATATTTTCTGTGAATGTGTATTACTTTGGTAACCAGAAAAGGAGGTTACTAAAAAATTGAACCACATCAACAAAGCCTTAAGGCCCCTACCTGCATTTCAGTAGTTTGTTACTGAGCAAAAGTGGGGAGTTCTCTGCCCAATGTGCTCCAGTGACCAATTCCTGGGACACCGGGGCTCCAAAAAGACAAAGAGTTTATTGCTAAGCTCAAAGCAGGAGATCAGATGGCCTATCCGCCTAAAAGTCTGTTTCCCAGAACTGCATTAATTCTGATAGTTTTATAGTATCAAAAGACAGGCAGGGGAGCGGATGTAGCTTAGTGGTTGAGTGCCTGCTTCCCATGTACGAGGTCCTGGGTTCAATCCCCTGTACCTCCTAAAAAAAAAAAAAGACAGGCATGTTTGTGCTGATGAGTATAGTGGCTCGAGATGAAGAAGTTAGAGATGATCTAAATATTGAACATGCACGGATTGTTTCACATGAAGCTACTGAGCATGTCAGGTGGACAAATTTTAGGTAGATCTGACTTTGTCTAGTAGGACAGTTTAGGAATTGGGATGGGCTGGTTTCGGGCTGATTCAAGTTCCTTCATTAATATATATTAGGAGGCTATCTTGTGATCATAAAACTTCAAAGTTGTAAAAACAGGATGTGGGGAGGATACAAGTGGGGGCCAGTCACAAGGTTTTTACAATCACAAGATGAAGGTTAATTAGTTTTACAATCATTATCAAAGATCAAGGCATCTGGGTTCTAGTTTAGCCAGTTAATAATTTCAGGTATTTACTTTTGGCTATTCTACAATATATTAGAAAGTAAAAAGGCATCTATATCATGACGCAGTCATCAAAACCATTTGTTTATTCTTAACTGTTGGTTACAATTTCACACCCATCCCCAGTCTCTGCTGCTGGGTGTCAGCTCTCACCAGAGGACATACAAACGCTTCTCATGCTGCACAGCAGATTTCAGTGGCTGCTCCAGGAGCAGCCGGCACCCTCCCTAGACCAATGGCCCCACAGGCTGGGCTCCAACAGCTCCCTATGCCACCGCCACCCCCCACCCCCACCCCCAACCCCCATGGCAGGGGTGGGGATCAACATTTGTCTGATGGTCTGTCTACCGCATACGGTTCTCAGATCTTTTGTTCTGCACAGTGGGCAGAGAGAGGCTGGGGAAGGGTGGGAAGGGGTGCAGCAGCCTAGAGCTGGGAGAGGAGTGGGGACACAAGGAAGGGTCCATATATGATGCTGAGGCAAGTGTGGGTTCAGCCAGGGGTGTGAAGACTGAGGAGGAAAAGGTTTGAGGGGTGTTGCCCGAACGGAACTGGACTGGAGGAGAAGAGGCATTTGGCAACTCACACCTTTTGTCCTAGCAATTCCAATTCTGAGAATCTGTTCTAAAGGAAGTAATTCTGAATACAAGGGGGAAAAAAAATCTTTGTGCTCGAGGATATTCAATGCCGTGCTATTTATAGTAGCTCAGAAGGAAAGGAAAGCAGAAAGTCAAGCCCTCAATTTTATTGTGAGTAACTATGATTCTTATTCTTCAAAAATTGAAACTTAGTGGTTTCCATAGGTTCCGAGGGGAGGGGGAGGAAAGAATAGAATAGATGGGACATAGGTCATTTTTACAGCATTAGAATTAAAAAAAGAAGGAAAGGAAAGGAGGGAAGAGAGGCTGAGGAGGGAGGAGGGGGGGGTGAGTTGGGGGGGCAGAAAAGAAGGGGGCCAACATTTTACTACTAAGGGCACCCCCAGTACCAGACCCCATCCTGGTGCAGGGCAGGAATCCCATCAATACTGAAAAAACTCAATGAGTGTTCCCAGAAATGCCAGAGACTACCATTGTCCATCCAATAATAAAACGTCAGCTGGATACATTTGTCAAGTGTGCGCATCAGTCGATTTTGCTTCAGTAAACATTTAGGGGAATTTATTTCAATAAAAAAGGATCAGCCAATTTCTGATGGCTTGTGGCTTCTGCAGAGCCCTGGGACCCCGGCCTTCACAGAGAGCTGACTTGTGGCCCTCGCTGCTGCTCCCTGTGGCTGCCTGGATTGTGGGGCAGCTGCTACACCACCACCTAGGTGGCTGCTTTTCCTCTCCTGGGCTATCTTCTGGCTCCTGAGATTTACAAAAGGCTGGGAGGGAAACGCAGACAAAAGTAGGAGCAGTGTCAGCTCTTTAATGGTCACTCTGGTGGAAACAATTTATTTCATACCCAGAACCAGAAGCTCTGAATCCAGGTCCCAGGACCTGTCAGAAGTTCAAGGGCATGTGATTCAGCCTGAGACTGAATGGACATATTTGTGTGTATGGATATTTTTTTGTGGAAAGATTCCATGGCTACCACTGTACACTTGGAGTTTATGACCTCCTCTAAAAGTCTCAATGGAAGTACCAACGTTTTGACAAAGTAGAAAACTAACCCAATTGATTTAAAAGCACAGGATTTAAATAAAATTTTTTTGCCAAGTTGAGCACATCCTGTAAGGGCAAACACACCTTAAAAGGGAGATCTTGCAAATGCAACAGACACAAGTCCAATCCTGACTCTGCCACTCACCAGCTCTGTGGTCTTGGACATATGCCTTCACCTCTCTGAACCTCAAGTTTCCCCATCGATATAACAGGATCACTGATACCCTTACCAGAAAGACTATGTATGCTAGGTTCATAGCAAAGAAATCAGAAATGATCTTCAGGAATCTTATTTTATCATATATTAGTTTATATAATTTATTATAGTTATTATGTAAACTTGTATACTTCATAATTTATTATATGATGTGTGTTATAGGAGAAAGAAAATAATTATGTTAATAGTAGGAATCAAGATTTTTCATTATAGGTGGAAAAAGAAACAAGTATAAAAATCAGAGAAGCAAAGCTCTGTAATCTTACATTTTAATTGGGAAATACCTTTATGAACTTATAATTTCTTTATTTGTAAAAATATATATATTTCTTAGCTTTCTCTATCAAAAAGACCTAAAGATAAGGAAAACCAAGTGGAAACAACCACCCCTAGTGCCCAGATTTTGGTCTCTAAACCCTATTTCCATGAAATGGAAGGAGGGCTGAGTCCAGGGCTAGGGCAGGAAATGCACCACAGCCTGGGCTATCACGGCATAGGAAAAGCAAGGAAGGCATCCAAGAGCATGGGGGTGGGATCAGAAGACCACAGGAGCCAACCAAAAAGCCTCCCTCTGGCTAAAGATGAGACAAGTTTCGCAACAAAATGTGTGACTACTATTGATTGAAACAAATCTATGAGCTTAAAAAGAAAAAAAAAATCCTCACTGGTCGTCATTGGCAGTTGTTATGGTACCAACTTATCATTCTGAAAACTGATAAGGGTTGGGGAGCGAGTCAAGTATCTTCCTGCCTTTCTTCTTCAAATGGTATTTCTGAGTATTCAAATGGATGAGGAAAAGTCCTTTATATAATTCCAGCTAATGAATGCAGAGTGACAGAATTCTAAAAATCACCATTTTGCAATCCTTAAGAAAATATCAGATCCAGGCAGTTATAAATGGCTGTGAACAACCGTTAGATAAAAGACCAATGGATCTGGCTGACAACACCTGAAGCCCCTGGTCAATTTGTCCCTCACTAAGGGAGACAGAGCAGGCATTGCATACCCCTCAAGTGGGCGTGCACAGCACCACCCAGGAAGAGTTCCTGAACCTGAATCTGATCAAGCCTCTTCCTGGTCACAGGAAATACAGGGGAGAGAGGAATGTTAACCACCACCAGGAGGACGCAACCAGCCCAGCCCAGAATGGGGGACTTCCTATAGGACAATAGCACATTCAACTAATAAATGGCATGCACAAAGGGATGAAATGAGATGCAAGAGACACATCAGGCAGATGTAATGCATGGAACCAAATGAATTACTGTTATTTTTTTACAAGTTCTTTACTTTCATGCTTTATTGAAAGTAGAATATGAATCAAAGACAGGTATTGGTAAGCAGATTTATGTCTCTGAAGAATTACTTTTACAACAGAGCAGAATGTTGTCCCATCTACTGTGATACAAAATCCTTTATGGACCAATGCATCTGGTATGAAACTTGAGCAAGGAAATATAACAAAACTTTATTCCCTCCCATGACTATACATCTCATATGTAAACATGATTTACTGTTACTGCTACTAAATTTGGTCAATCTTTACTTGCCCCCTTCCCTCCCATCACCCCTCCCTCCTTAAATATAAAATTTGAAACATTTCCTTCAAGTTTGATGTCCTTCAGTGCAATCTGCTTTACTTAACACAAGGCATTTTGGCCAGTTGCTTTTGAATGGATTTCTGCCTTTTGGAAGAGTCATGTAATGGTTTCATTCTTAAATCCACCTTTTCTTTAATGCCCTAACATGTCAGACTCCTCTCCCCCTCTGGTCATTTCTGAGCAGTCAGCAAGTGTTCAAAAGATTAATGTCCACACCCTTCTTCTGGCACACAACTATAATAATTACCCTTAAAGTTACCGATGAGATTACTCTGATGAAAATCTTCCTCTTCTTTTACTTTAGTTTTAATTTTTATCAAAGTAATATATGTGCTTCATTTTAAAAGTCAAATACTGGTAGAACAAGGTTGGTCACTAGGCCAGCACTTGGCCCGACTCCAGGGGAGGCCTAGAACCATTTGAATTCTGACCCAAAAGTATAAAGACATTTTTGAGACAATCAGGGAAATATGACTATAGACCAGAATGAAATATCAAGGAATTACTGTTAATTTTCTTAGGCGTAATAACGACACCGTGGTACTGCCAAAAGAAAAGTCCTTATTCATTAGAGAAACATACTGAAGTATGAGATTTCCTTAAAACAATGCCAGGAAAACAAAAACAAAACATGGGAATAGATGCAACAAGACTGGAAAATATACTGTTGAAGCTGGGTGATGGGTAAATGTGGGCCTATTATATTCAGTACATTTAACATTTCCCATAATAAAAAAAGCTATTAAAAAATGTAGGTATTTAGGTTTCTAACAGGGGAACCACCATATGTGGGTGTGTTTAAATCTGGGAGAGTTCAGGAAGTCCTTTTTGTTAGGTAGATATTAAGGCAAAGGACCCACTCATTGTCCTGAACTCTGGATGAAGCTGAGGGTTAGCTGCAGAGGGTAGGTGAAGTGAGGAAGTGTCCCTGCCCCAGGCATACCTTTCGCAGATTCACAGGGACCATGGGGGCTTCTGGGAAGATGGAACTAGAACCTAGACACTCTCCCCCACCGAGGTTCAGTGTTAGTAGCAGGCTCAGAAGTGGGAGTTATCCAAACTGAGATCCACTGGCAGAGAGGACTCCAGCGGGCCCCTGCAGGAAAAGTCACCAAAAAGATGAAGGAAGAGGGAAGCATGACTAGGCCTGGGGCCCAGCACCCCTTAAGGGAAAGCTGCTGGCTGTGGCCTAGGCTTCTCGGCAACAGCAGGGAGCACGGGGCATTCAAGGTGCCTGTCAAGCTCACCAGCTTCTTTTCTCCAAGGCAGGGACCCAGGACTGGCCCCTTCAGCTGACTGTAAGCTGTTGGGGTTCCTGACCTTATCGTGGGAGAGGGATTCCAGGGAGTGCCTGTCAACACGATGAAGTCTGCCTGAGGCACTTGGACTTGGGAATTAACATGACTTTATTTTGTATGCCAAGCTGCTGAAGAGACTTTTGGTCACACAAGTTTCCCTGGTCTGCTGGACAGAGGAAGGGGGGTAAAGGGCTTATCTCGTCTCAGGCACCCTCTGCAAGGAAATAGGCATTACCACTCTGCAGCCCTGAGTGGTCTCCTGGGGCTGGCAAGCTTATCCCCATGGAAGAACACATGCCTCTGTGGTTTTAGATGGAAATCCACAAGACAAGAGTCTGATGCACAGTGAAACTCTCAATGAACTCTCTTGTTTGGACAAGTATGGGATGAACAAGAAGGCAGCAGGACTCACTGGGATTGGGTACCCGGGGTTAGTTCTGGCTGTCATCATGCCACCTGACTGGAGGGGATGGGCTGCAGGCATGTTCTCCATTGTCCCAACATGGCCCACTCCGAGGTCAGTGAATGAATGAATGTATGAACAAATGATGGTACCACAGAAGCTCTATGCTCCAAGGCACAAGGAAACTCTCCTCTGGCTCCAACACTCCCAATGAGACACCAAGACATCTAAGGAAAATTTATTTAATAAGGACAATTTCAGCTGGGGCTGGCCTTTGCCAAAGCTACCCCAAATGGATAGGATCCAAAACCAAGGACAGTTTTTGACCATCTGTCACAATGGACCAGGCTCCTCATATCATTCCTGCCACCTGAGTCAGGAGACCCAAGCCAAGCCCAGACCTTCCTCTAGCTGGACCATCTCAGCCGGCTCAGCCAGCAGTACCATGGGCTGGTTTGTAGATGTGCCAAGCCAATCTTTGGGGAATGTATCCAATGAAACAGGGCCAGAGGGCAGCACCAAGCATCAGGTCATGGCCAGGACTGGAGACAGCTGTACCCATTGCTGGGATCCCAGCTATTCAGAGAGAGCCCTCCCAAAGCCATTGCGCTACTGTGGATGGCACTATACACCCATGGCTCACCCTGGCTTCTACATTAGGCCCAGACACCCACCTCACTCAGTCAGGGAGGCCCCTGTCTTAAGCCCAGGGCCCCATCACACGTAGTCCAGAATCTCTGTCTCCATCTCGTTCTCACTTCCGTCTGATGGCTTGAAATCCTCCTCCTCCTCCTCCTCCTCTTCCTCCTCCTCCTCCTCTTCCTCCTCCTCCTCCTCATCTTCTCCATACTCGTACGTCAGCTGTTCTTTCCCACCATCGGCCTTGGCAGGGCTGGAGAAAAGAGCTGGGGCCAGAAGGAAACAAGGTCATGTATATAGTAATGCAGGGTTTCCTGAGCAGTCCCCAGGGCCCCTAGAACATGCCCCCAAGGGGCCTGGGGAGCCTGTTTAAAATGACAAGTGTCAGGGCTCAAGCCCTGGAGAAGCTACTTGGAGACGTATAGGGTAGAATCTAGGAATCTCTGGTTTAACAAGCACTTTAAGGGATTCTGAAGCAGACAGGTTTGAAAACCACTTCCTGTGGGAGAACCATGAATGGGCTTCAAGGGCTCCATGACCCCTCAAAATACCCACACCATTTCTCTGAGGGTATTTTTCTGGGTAGAGGGTCCACACCCTTGACTGGATTCTCAAACTGGGGCTGTGTCCCAACCAAGGCTAAGAACTCCTGTTCTTGTCAGATGCACAGGGGAGTGGCTAGCTCTGGGACTTCCCCTGCCCCCACCCTGGGACTCCCCTGAGAGATAGGCCCTCCTGCTTTCCCTCCCCCAGCCTCATAATACCCACAGCCCAGCAGCTGCTCACTGCTTTTCTCACTTCCCCTGTAGCCAACCCTTGCCCAGATCACAGTTGCTGAGTCCTAGGGAAGGAGCAAGACTATGCAATTTAGGACAACAGGAACCATGGGTTCCTGCTGTCCCTGCTCTCCTCCAGGGGAAGAAGACAAAGGCAGACTGTGCCCACACACAACTGGAGGATGTGGGCTAGTCAGGGCAAAAAGTGGAGGCTCTGGCTTGAAACACCTGCTTTGCTCCAGTCACTCTCTTCTGGGCCTCTGTCTACATTCTTAAGACACCCAGGTCCTCATGCCATGACTCCCACCTCAGGAAGCCTAAGTTGACAGCCCAAGATGGCAGCCCAAAGGGATGCTGGCTCCTGGGCTGAGCTCACAAGGCTACCATCACAGCAGGGTCAGGAGTAAGATGGTCCCACCTGGGTGCAATCTCTTGGGGAATGGGTCCCAGGTTTCTGGAGCCTCCCTTTATCCCAAGCAGTTCTCACCAGGCCTCTTGGATCGAATGGTCTGCTGGATCATGAGAGACATGGCGTCCCGCAGGGCGTCGCCAGTCTTGGGGATGCACCACCCATCCCGTTCTGTGCATGAATTCTCTGCCCCATCATTGCAGTGAATGATCTTCTGCAACCTGAGGGCAGGGAAGAAGGTTTGGGATATGAAATTCCAGGGTAGGGTCTCTGCTAATAGGTACCAGTAAATGGTCTTGGCAGACGTGGAGTTGTGTTTAGGAAACGACACTTAGATAGAAGTCTATGGAGATGAATATGGTCAGGAAGAACATCTGTTCAAGCTTATATCCCCAAATGGGCCCTTATCCTGTGTGGTCCCTGGATACAAAGCTGGGGGTGTATACATGTGTACTTTTCTGGTGAGACCATGTTCATAGCGTTCACCAGATTTTCAAGGAGAATTTCATACACTCCCTCAGCTCCTCCACTTCCCCCCATCCCAATTCCATCACCATCCTCCAATTTTTTTATTTATTTATTTATTTATTTATTTTTATTTTTTTCTCCAATTTTTTTAAACATCACTAAGAACAACTGTATTAAAAGTTCTTGGGATTCTGACTTAGAATCTTCCACTAACATAGGGGGATTTCAGCTGAGATTTAAGGCCTTCCCATGGATGAGTTCTCTCTAGGAGGTCCATGAACTCCCCCCAAATTATATGCCACCTGCTGGGTGTCTGTACTTTTTGTGGGGAGATGGTTCATAAATGTCAGTCTCTCTAAGGGACCTGTGACCCAAAAAGGCTAACACCTACTGGCCCAGGCCCTTTTGTCTCTGCAAAGGGGAAGTCAGTCTTGGGAAGAGTAGGACTCACCCCCCAAATGCTCATGTGGCCACAGAGGAGGACAGGGCCAAGAGTCAACAGCAAGAAATGCCTATGCCAAGCCCTAGCGCTCCTGCTTTTTACACAGAATTAACTGGCTGCTTAGCTGTGTAACTCATGGTAGACACTGGAAACTGCTCCTGAGGGCAGTACCAGTTCAAACACAGCAGAATCTATCAGCAGCAGCCTAACTCCCAGATAGCTGCATCTTCTTGATGAGAAATTAAAGCTGAGAGGAAATGAAAACACGTCAGTCCCC
>JAQZBX010023574.1:6402-20773 GCA_029593785.1 Cabassous unicinctus | reverse complement strand
TGTCATAGGGGCCAGAGGTCAGTGAGAAGATGTAGAGTAAACAAGCGCCAATTTCCCTAGGAGATTCTGGGAGGGGCAGATGAAGCAGTAGCCAGAGTCATCTGGAGCCACTGGGAGCTTTGAGACTGCCAAGTGTGGCAGGCCCTGGAGCTTATGGGGTGGAGCTTGGCACTAGTCTTATGCTGGGCTCCCCCCTTCTGTGCCTTCCTGCAGTATCTGCCCTTTCATTTCTTGCCAACTTCTACTAATTGGTCATTGTATGTATCCTTGCAAGCTGCCTTGACATATTTCCCCAGAGGAAAGCAGGGCCTAATGAGTATCAGTTTTCTCTTATCCCAACCCAGACAGGTAGTACTAGAGATAGGGATAACTGCCTAGAAATTAGAGTCTTTGAAGAGAAGGAAGGTCACTCAAACAATGACCCAGTAGCTACTCACTGAGAAGAGAGCAAGTCTGGAAAACCTGGGAGAGTAGTAGACACAGGACCTAGGATGACATTGAAGGATGGTGCATCCATCCACGTTGCCTCTGTCTCTGCCCCGCCCCCTCCTCCTTCTGCTGCACTGACACTCTGTGCCACCCAATATATTAGGCAGGTGCTTCCAGGGCAGGGGACATGCCTTGCTCTATCTCCCCTAGGACTGCGGGGCAGCTCACAGGTGCTCAAGGGTGGGAAAAGCCTTTGGAAACTGCCAACTACTGCCAGTGATTGTATTAATGAAAAGGGAGCCCAGAGGGCATGGCCCTGGGTTCCTTGTCCACCACAGCACCACATGCCCAGCCCATAGCTGGGCTCCAGATGGTCCGGTTTGGCTCTGCCCTCATGTATGTGCCAGATTCTGATCATCCAGTGATGACCACGTGCCTCATGGAGGCCCAGGCACACGAAGGCATCCACACACTGCTGCTGGTGTCAGGCCCTCTCTGTGGCTTCCCATCTCTTTGCACGGAGGGTCTCAATACTTCCTGGCCCCGGTGGTTTGCACCTGAATTTTCACCCTCAGTTTTTGGTGACTGTTCCTGAAGGTAAAAGTGGTACACAGGCACTGGATGGGCAGAGCTACCTTCTGTCAAAGCCCCCCACCCAGCGTGATTCACAAGGCTCTCAGGGATGCACTGTGACACTGGGTGAATGGCCCTGTACAATGGAGATGAACAACATCAGCTCTACCCTTCCATCTACCCTCAACCCCAGCAGCTCTCTCCCAGGGCTGAAGGGGCACCCACCTTGAGCTTGTACTTGTTGGAGGTCAATTTCCGTGCACCGGCCACTCCTGACTGGCCCAAGCCCTGCTTCAGGTTATGCATGGTGACAAGCTGACTGGCTGTGAGGGGACAAGGGCAGTTTTGTGGAATATGGCAGACTGGGGGCTGGAAGGTGTTCCTCCCAAGCACCCTGCCCAGCCCTCCTGCCCGACCCTTCCCCTCCTCGCTGAGGGCTGGCCAGCAGGTTCCTGGAGGCACTGCCTTGGGAAGCCTCTCCTCCTCTGGCTATCCAGATGCTCCAGCTTCCTCAGCATTACTGGGAGGTGAAATCACTCCTCCATCTGCAGGGTGGCCTCCTTCAGAACGATCCTGAGCCACTTACGTGTTTTCTTGACAGTGATGGGGAGGCTGTAATTGTAGGCACTCCGTTTCGCCTTGACAGGCATGTCGTTGGAGGCATAACCTACAGACAAGGGAGGTTATGTCAAATGAGAGTGGGCACAGAACCCTGATCTGACAAACAGCACTGGCTTCACATTCGAGGTGGGACCAGGGTTCAATGGGGACAGCTCCTGAGAAAGGGGATTCCAGGCTCCCATGGCACTGGGAGTGGGAGAAAGCCAGCACTTTCTAAAACTTCACACCTCGGGCTGGGTGCTAGGGCTTTGTCTGCATTAGCTTCCCACAATCCTAGGGACAGGCATTTACTAGATGCCTGGCACATATTACATGAGCCATAAGTAATTGTTGAATAAATAATGTCTATGTTTTCCCTGTCCTATGGTGTCAGCTGGATGTTAGATATCCCAGGGGATCACTTCTCTTTTAGGAGCCAGGAATCGAACCAGGGACCTCATATATTCGAGGCAGAAATTCCTCCACTGAGCTACCTTTCTAATTATAATTGTTGAATAAATGAACGAATGACTCAGAGAGGTTCCGTAACTTGTTCAAGGTCACACAGCTGGTCCTGTGGAGCCAGGATTAAACAAAGCTCAGATCTTAATTTCTATGTTATTTTGTAGCCAACAGATTCTCATCAGGAGAGAAAAAAGATTTTTTTATTCTCACCATATGGATATATTCCTATTACAAAAGAGAATGCTAGAAACTGAAAGATAAAAAAAGAGATAGAAAGCAAAGGTTTTAGTGATGTTTACCATATTTCATTCCACAACGGATTCGGAAATCAAGGACTTGATAAATCTTGGCATCTGGGTTTTTTCGGGGGTCGTACCCATATCGAATCCACAGGCTTCTCCAGGGGCCTGTTATCTGAAGACAGTCAAAGTGGGATCAAGGCCATGGTGTCCTGAGATGTCCCTGGTGAACATCCACCAATCCCTGGCTTCCTCAAAGACATAGGCCCAGGTCCCCATGGTGCCCAGGTGGAGGCAGAGCCCCACACTGAGGCCAAGCACCCCAAGAGTAAAAAAGCCCTGGAATCACACCCAGCTTGGCCACATGCAGGCTCTGTCACCTCGGAGAGGTCACTGGACCTTTCCAAACCTTGGGCTTCCTGTCAAATGGAGAGGATAACGCACCTATTCTCATAGTTTTTGTGAGATTTAACTGATATAATGCCAGCGAAGCCTTTTCCATGGCACCTGGCACATAGCAGATGCTCGATAAATCATTTGGCTGTGTTCTGCCCCCAAATACAACATTTTTTTTTTTTTTTTTAAGATTTATCTTATTTATTTATTTCTCTCGCCCTTTGTTGTTTGCACTTGTGGTCCGCCCTCTGTGTTTGCTAGCTGCACGCTCATCTTCCCCTTTTTAGGAGGCACCAGGAACCAAACCCAGGACCCTCCATGTGGGAGGGAGGTGTCCAATGGCTTGAGCCATCTCCACTCCCAAAATGCTACTCCTGAAGTCCTTCTATCTAGAAAGCCAATGGTAAAAGGCAACGTTGGCTCTCTGGAGTCTAACAGGACAAGAGGGATCTCCAAAGTGATGAGCCTTTCTCATGCCCCACCACCTGTCATCAGCCCTCATGAACACATCTACGCTGGCCTCCCTAACGCTCCAGTGAAGGGACCCACAGCACGTAAGATCCCTTTCCTACCAGCAATTTCGGGAACTTCAGTAACGACACGCCTACCCTCAAGCCCTTGGACAGAATCAAAGGTGGATCTGTGCCTTCCCCACCCCTCAAACCCTTTAACAAACTGGGCACTATGGTTAGGGGTCCAGACTCTAAACCCAGACAGGCTGGGGTCCCTGTGTGGCTCTGCAAATCATATCACTTCTCTGAACCTAGGATTTTCCTCAGATACAAAGAGAATCCTGTTGCCACCTTCCCAAAGAGGAATAGAGGAAATGATGTACAGACATACCACGGAGGTATTGCGGCTTCAGTTCCAGACCACTGCAGTAAAGCAAGTATCACAAGAAAGCGGGTCACACGAATTTCTGGGTTTCCCAGTGCATATAAAAGCTATGTTTACACTATACTGTAGTCTATTAAGTGTACAATAACTTAATGTCTGAAAAAAAGATGTGCATGCCTTAGTTAAAATGTGACACAGAGACACAAAGTAAGCACATGCTGTTGGAAAAATGGTGCTAATAGACTTGTTTGATACAGGGTTGCCACAAACCTTCAATTTGTAAAAATCACAAAATCTGCGAAGTACAATAAAACAAAACACAATAAAACGAGGTATGCCTGTACATACAGTGTTTAACCCAAGGCCTGTTCTTAGGAAGTTTTCAATATAAGGCCATTAAAAGCATACAATCCTTTTACTTAAAAGTCACCTTAATCCTAAAATCATCCAATTATGGCCAAGTGTGCTACTGAGGAGGTGGTGGAGAGCACCCTGAAACTTTTCCAGAAGCACACAAGGAGAAGAAAATCTTCCTAGTTTTAAAAAGTCATCCTCATGGGGTGCTAGGACAGACCTGCTCTTGCTGTCACTCTAAGACGTCAGTCACATCAGTGATCAAGGACAACCTGGGTGGAAGCCAAGGTGGGGGAAGGGGGGGTAGGCTGACACTCACCATATAATAGGCCATGAAGGGAAGCAGGACCTTGAGCTTGTCAGGGTGGACGCTAATGTTGGCCTTGACAGCATTACGTGACCAGATGGGACGGATGTCAAACAGCTGGGGAGGGTCAAGGACAGAAGATGAGATGAGAACATGCAGCTTCCACCCTGCCCAGACTCCCCAGCATGATCTGGGTCCATTAGGCAATTTCATAGAGGAATGGCCTGAACAATCTACTCCCTAGGCTTCTGCAGGGACAAGTCGTCCCACAGCTGTGGCACTCAGTCACTCACCCCTTCACTCAGAAACAAGGACTGCATGCTCAGGATGTGCCAATTGCAGCTGCCAGGGTCTAGTGAAATGACCACGGGGACAAGGCCCTTGTGCTCGTGCAGCTCCTAGTACAACATGGGAGGCAGACAGTCCGACGAGCTAGAGCAGGGCCTCAGAGGGAAATGGTGGCGCTCTGGGAGCTTTGGGAGCCCAAGCAGCCCCCAACCTAGAGGGCAGGATGCCTGAGTTGGTCTTGCCCAGGGGAGGACTGCAAAAGGCCCAGTGTGGCTAGAGGGCAGGTGACCGGGGCAGAAAGGGCCTCATGAGACACGTTTCGAATGTGGGCTATGTCCAGAGGACAATGAGAAGCCATGAACAGTGGGGTTTTATTGTTTTTGTTTTTTTAATAGGGAGTGATTGCTAGAAATTAAATGAGGTATCCACATAGAATTTCTATGAAATAAAAGCCTTTCTAAGGGAATAGTGTAAAACTTCAACTTAACATGGGAAGGGTCATGTGCCTCAGTTAGCCAGTGATTTGCTCGTGCCTGTGGGAGACACAAGGAACAGAGGACCTGCCCCCTAAACCCAGTCTTCACAGGACCCGCAAGCCAGAGGAGAAGGCGGAATGCCGCTTCCTTCCTAGGGCAGCGCACATGGACAGAGCTCCAACTCCAACAGGGAAGAAAGCACCAGGGACCAGCCCACAGCAGGTGCTCCCTTTGATTAGTTGGAATGAATGAATGGGTAAATGAAAACTTCCTGGACCCCAGAGCTGGACCCTGGAGCTCCAAATTTAAGTTGCATTTAGACAATACACCAACTTTTTCGCCATCCCAAAAGGACTTCTTATTTTCAAACTCAGGAATGCAGAGCTTAATTTCACATTGCTTTTTTTTTTTTTTTTTTTTTTAAAGATTTATTTATTTATTTATTTATCCCCCCCTTGCTGCTTGTGTTTGCTGTGTCCATTTGCTGTGTGTTTTTTCTGTGTCTGCTTATCTCCCCCTTGCTGTGAGGTCTTGCTGCATCAGCCCACCGCACCGCACGGGCCGGCCTGCCCTCACAAGGAGGCCCCGGGAAGCAAACCCAGGGCCTCACACATGGTAAACAAGGGCTCTATCGATTGAGCCACACCCACTTCCCGTCACATTGCTTTTGGATATGACATCTGAAGGTGAAACTCTCCCATGTACTAAATGAGCCCAATTTAAAAAAGTAAGCACAGCCAATCCATGATGACATGGGTTTGACGGGGAACAGCTGAGTAAATATGAGGTGGCCAGAGGCTGGGTGCCAGTGGGGTGGGCAGGATAGAGAGAGGGTGAGGTTCACCTTTTTCAGCTCCTCCTCCGCTTTCCGGTCCACAGGGTTGGTACAGACTCTCTTCCATGTCTGGACTGCAGCCTCCAGCGGTTGCACAGGCACCTCATCCTCCTCAAAATTGACAAAGATGGCGTTGTGAGGGCGCCGGGCCCTGCTCAAGCCAATCAGGTTCTCGCCTGAGATGGTGGGGTTGTTGTAGCCTTCCCTGGGGGCAGAGAGAGCCAGTGAGGGCTGGAGCACAGAGGATGATCACAAGCGAAGGCCTGGCCAAAGCAGGCTGGAGCCCACCAGGTCTGACACACTAGGGACCTGTCTTTGTGTGCCTTTTCCTGACAATCTGGATTAGGGAAAGGATCTCAGAGCTGGCTGCCGAAGGCAGGAGCCTATGTTCTCAGGCTGATGAGCAGGCAGGAAAAGAGGGCAGTGACTACCAATGGTGGGCTCAGAGAAGCTCTGGGGCCTGCAGCTCTGAAGCTGGGCAAGGCCAAAAGGTCCCAACTAGATCTAGTTGAATCAAAGAATCCACCCCCCCAAGAGGTTGGGGTATGGGGAAGCACATCCTAAGATGAGACCGGTGGCCTCACAATGGCATCAGGTCATACATAGCACTGTCCAGTTGGTGAAAACTGGAGACAATTTAAATGCCCATCAGCCAGGAAATGATGAAATCAATTAAGGCATAGCCACAGAACAGAGCATGGTCAGCTGTCAAAATGGGCAATGACAACAAGGCCTAAGCTTTCTGACACTTACTTGTACATGATTCACTTATTTAACCTTCAAAATCATCCTATGAGGAAGAACCCTTTTACAATGAAGTAACTGAGGACACTGGGATTAGGAAATCTACCCAAATTCAAAGAGCTAGGAAGCAGAAGAGCTGAGATTCCAACTCAGAAAGTCTGGCTGCAGAGTCCACATTCTTAACCACCCTCCCTGCTTACCTGTCAAACACACAGCATCAAATCTTTGGTTTGGAAGCATCTTGACAACATGTAGGTGAATGAATGAACAAAGGACATTACCAATGGTATTGTTATATAATATAGAGGTTAAAAGTAAGGGTTCTAAAATCAGGCATTCTCAGATCTATCTCTCTGTGTTGGCACAAAACCCATCTAGGAGAATGTTTTCCAAAATGCACATAGTGGTTACCTCTTCATGGTGGGATTTCGGAAATATCAAATTATATAAAAGCAGAGAGAAAAATATATTAAAACAAAACAAAACGTTAACTCATTAGCAGCTTCAATAATTATCATCACAGGGCTAATCTTGTTTTATGTGTATCCTGCCCTGAACCCACTAAATTATTTTGAAGTATATCTTAAAGTATATCCTGGACATCATACAATTATATTCAGGTGATTATTATACATTTTTTAATATGTTTCCATTTTGCCTTAATTTCCCACAAGTACACATCATCTTCACATTTAGAACAACAAAGTGATTTTCACATTGGGAAACAAAAAGATGGGATCAAGTCTGTGCCTTTGCTTTTATGCAAATCCATTAGAAACCATCCTGGAGAGGCTGCTTCAATAACCACTTCTCCCAAATCCCAGACAACCCCAAGCAGGAAAGGCCCTGGTGGCTTGTTTTGGGGCCAAGCAGCCCATCTGTGTAGGGCAGCAGAAGGGAGGTAGGCAGTCTGCATTTGCCTGGCATTGTTGTCAGGGCCCTGGGGCTGCCTCTGCTGGCTCCCTGCCCTCTGCAGCAGCTTTGGGCTTCAGACATCTGTGTGCAGTCACTGTGATTCTCAAGTGCATACAGAACTGGCAGGTGGTGAGGGAAGCCGACTGCAAAGCCAACAGGACCACCCTGAAGGGCTCACCTGATGAGAAGGAGGGGCTGAACTGCCTTAAGAAGGAGGGAACTAGCCAGGCTGGCCTTGCAGCCTCTCCTCTGCCCACCCAGCTTGTGGACCCAGCAACAGTCCAGTGAGGCAGAGGCCAACCCTAGATAGGCCCTGCCTTGTCCTTGTGTACCCAGGAAGGCCAGCAGAGCAGAAAAATCGATAGCAGCCCTGGGAGAAAAGGCAGGTTCTTTCCACATGCTGGAAAACTGATAAACCACTTGGGGAGGAGAAAGGGGCCTGTGAGCCCAAGGGCAGCCTGGCCCTCCTCCCTCATTTTCACCCCAGAGGCTTGGGAATAGCTGCCAGCTGGCCCCTACAGGGCAGAGAAGTGTCTCTCACCCTGCCATCCAGTGCCAGAAGCCAGCAGGGCAGAAGGATGCTCTATTATCTTTGATACATTTTTGTCTGTTTCTGACTACAAGAGGAATTTTCTTGTGTGTGTGTGTGTGTGGGGGGGCATTGAATCAAAACATTTCAGAAATACATAGCTTTATCGGAAGCAGAGTGGGCATCACCGTGCCCAAATCCTCAAGATTGAGGAATCAACAAATACAAGGGGGGAATGCAATTATGGACTAAAGTAGACTTATTATTATTCTAGTAAAGGAAGAACTTGTAACATTGATGTAAAGGCAGGGGTCACCAGAGGTTCTGAGGCGAGAGAGAGAGGGAAGAATAGATGTAACATGGGGCATTTCTGGGATATTGGAATTGTTCTGCATGACACTGCAATGATGGATACAGGCAATTATATATTTTGTCAAAATTATGTGGTGCAAAGTGTAAACCATAATGTAAATTATAGGCCATGGTTAGTAGCAACGCTTTAATACATGTTCATCAATTGTAACAAATGTACCACACCAAGGAAAGATGTTGTTAATGGGGGAAAGTGTGGGAGGGGGAGGGGGGTTTATGGGAATCCCCTATATTTTTTATGTAATATTTATATAATCTAAAGCTTCTTTAAAAATAAAATAAAAAGGGGAATGGGTGTAGCTCAGTGGTGAGCACCTGCTTTGCATGTACGAGGTCCCAGGTTCAATCCCTGGTACCTCCTGAAAAAAAAAAAGAAATATGTAGCTTTAAAAAAATGGATCCTATCATCCTCTTGCACTTAGGATAGTATATGTAGAGAACACTGTCTGGGTCATTCAATGTGCAAAGGAATCTTTCCATGTGCAGACGCAGGGAGGTGTTATGACCTGATTCTTTTCAGCTACGCATTTCTATAACGTTTGTTTTTTTTTAAAGCAATTTTATTGCGATATATTCACATACCATACAATCCTTCCAAAGTGTACAACAAAGTGTATAATCGCAAAGTTGTACATTCATCACCACTATAAATTTTAGAATATTTTCATTACTAAAAAAAGGACCGCTCCCCCCACCTCCCGCCATACCTTAGCAGTCACCTCTCACTTCCTCTATCCTTCCCCAGCCTTAGTCCATAGTTTGCTAGGTGAATTTTTGTCCATATACCACCCTATTATTTACACCTTGTAATAGTGATGTACACTATTCTAATGTTCTAATTCATGGCTTATATTTGTACTATTAATCACACTCATTGTCCACAACAGGGTTCATCATGCTATGCAGTCCCATGTTTTATCCCCTAGCTTTCCTTCTAGTGACATACACAACCCTAAATTTTTCCTTTCAACCAAAATCACACCCATGTATCGGCACTGTTAATTACACTCACAAAAATGTGCTACCATCACCTCTATCCATTTCCAAACATTTATAATCAACCTTCTTACAAATTCTGCACAAATTAAGCACCAGCCCCCCATTCTCTACCTTCATTCTATCTTCTGGTGACCTATATTCTAGATATTAACTCCATGTGTTTGCTCATTATATTTAGCTCATATCAGTGAGCTCATACAATATCTGTCCTTTTGTGTCTGATTTATTTCACTCAACATAATGTCCTCAAGGTTCACCCATGTTGTCACATGCATCATCCATTAAGTTTTGATTTTTTCTAACAAGCATAATTTACTCTTGCAACCAGAAAAAAAAAAAGGAGAAAGAGGGAATGTTATAGATTAAACAGACCTGAGCGACATCAATCAAAAGCATCATGTGGCCCTTATTTGGCTCCTGAGTCATTTTTGAGACAAACAGGGAAAACTGAACAAGTACTGGGTACTGGATGATATTAAGGAACATTGGTAATTTTGTTCAGTATGCTAATAGTATCACATTTATGTTAAAAAAAAAAAGTCTGTTAGACATATACACTGATACATTTATCAGTGAGGTCCTATGATGTTGCAAGTAGAGAATCAGGAGAGAGGAAACAAAACAGCTGAAAATTGCTAATTATTGAAGCTGGTGATGGGTACATGGGGGTCTAGTAAACAATCGTCTCTATTTTGTCTATGTTTGGAACTTTCCATAATGCTTTTTTTTTTTTTTAAGGTATAGAATAAACCTTGTCCTTAGGATAAATCTAAGCCCTTTTCCAGGGGCTAGAAGACCCTTACTCCTACCACCCTCCCTGTGCCTACTCTGCTCCAGGGGTACCAGCCTTTCTGCTGTTCTCTGAACATGCCAGACATACTTCTACCTCAAGGCCTTTGAATGTGCCAATCCCCTGGCCTCGAATGTTCTTCCCCAGATCTTTACCTGCCTGACGGTGATCACTCAGGTCTCAGTTTCATATATCAGCTCCTCAGAAAACCCTCCCTGACACCACTAAGCCCAGTCACACTTGCTGTCCCATGGCACTCCTTTGGGCACGATGCACTGATCTGCTTACTTGTGTTCTGTCTACTCCCCAACTCCCAGCCCTGGACCAGAACCTTGTCTGTTGCATTGTCCACCCACACTGGGCTCCAGGAGTGCCCTGGGCCATGAAGTACTATTGAAGGCAATATTTAGTTAGGAAAGAGAAAGTTACCATCCTCCCACCTCTCCAGAGAGAACTGTTCGGGGGCCTAATCTCCCAGATTTTTGTAGATATCTATTATCACACTACAGTTTCCTTTTTATACCATTGCATCTGCTTTAAAACCTGCCTTATTCATAGAAAAAGGAATCCTAGACACATCCCATGTCAGTACATAAAGCTGATTCCTTTAAGGGCTGAACAGTAAGTATTCCCTGATGCTGACAGACCATATTAATGGAATTTTCATTCACTTATTTATTTATTTTATCAAATGTTGCCAAGCATTCATTATTCTAAGTACTTTAAAAATCTTAGGTCATTTAATCCTCAAAACACATGGAAGTAGGTACTACTTTTAACCCCTTTACAGGTGGGGAAACTGTGGCACAAATACAACAGGCAGCTCACTTGAGATCACACACTGATAAGCAGTTGTGCTAGAACTTAATGCAGGGCTTCTCACCACACAGGCTGCTCTCTCTGCTGCTGCCAACAATCAATAAACGGTTTCATAAATGTATCTATGAGCACTTGTTTGAGAATCACCGTGGGATAAATTCCTAGAGGCGTGATGGCTTGGTCAACAGGAAAGAACATTTGAAATCATAATAGGTTTTTTAAATTGCTCTCCAAAAAGCCAACCTCGTTCATGGTGCCCATTTCAGTAGGATGCCTGTCTCTCTATACCTTAGGTAAGCGCTTTGGGGATGGGCCTTCAAGTCCAAAGGCGACATCCCCGATTCACTCTCTGTAGTGTGGGGAAAGGTCTGAGCAAGGCTGCCAAGGAGAGGCAAAAGGACTTGGGCTGGCTCCTGATGCTTCTCGTCAGGACCCCTTGTCACCAGCTGTTCTGCTTCTGGAGGCACTGGGCCAAACATGGGGGTGCTGGGGCCATGGGCTTGAGCAAAGCTGGCAGTCCCTGGTCAGCCAGAAGGGAAACAGTCCACGGGCACCCAAGTCAGTAGGCACTGTAACTTGCAACATTTCTAGAAGCTAAAAACATGCTACAGAAAAATTCCTTAACAAAGATCACCTCCTACAGGACCATTTTTCAAAATTTCTTTTTTCCTTTTGTTTATTTTTACTCATTCACGCAGTCCACAAATACTGGCTGAGGGTCTCGCCCGTGCCAAGCCTTGTTCTAGGTTTAGGGCTATGACAGAGAACAAAACAGACCAAATCTCTACCTTCAGGGAGAATACATTAAAACTTAAGACATTTTCGATTTTTGTCTTTTTTGTGTGTAATTTGAGAAAAGCAGACAAAAATAAAGACAGCGTGGCATTGAGCAATGAATAAGGCCTGCAGAGTAAGACCCGGATTCAAGTACTGGCTTGTGTGACCTGGCTCAGTTACTTAACCCAGGTCTCAGTTTCCTCATTTGTAAAATGGGGATGGTTGTATAATCACTGTAAGGACTGGAATAAAATGTAGGTGCAGCATTCCTCCCACAGGAATGTGGAGAGGGTAGATGTTATTACTATCAAGTTGGGTGTTTTCAAACTAATTTTTTCATTTTTTTCACACCATTGAGTCTTGACTTTTATTCCCTCATGTCAATGTGTAGCTGGAATCCAATGCAAAACCGACCTTTGACAATGCCCAGGCCTGCTTTTCCAACAATGCTTGGGATCTCTAATTATTTCAAGATTATCTAACTTAAAGAATTCATTTCATTTAAAAAAAAAAAAAAAAAGGGCAAACACTTGCCTATGGCCTTGTTAGGTAAGTATATTCAGAGGCAGGGTGAGGGCGGGAAGATGAGTTATGATACACATCCATCTGGCTTTTCACAAGCCTTAGTGTAGAAGAAATCCACCATTTATTCAAGAGATACCAAGAGCCTGTCCTCACAGAGCTAAAGTTCTAGAGGACAAAACAGGTCATAAAGAAGCACACAACAAGCAAGCAAGATTTGTTCAGAGACAGAGCCACTTTGAGGGAAATGGCACCAAGAGATGGGTCTGGGTTGGGTGGTTTTCTGTAGCAACCTCCAGCTACATGGAGGCAAACCAGGAGATGGCAAACAGGTGGGCTGAACTGGAACTGAGGTTGCGCAGGTATGTGTGGCAGAGGAAGAGGGGGCAGAGGGATTGTAAAGATGCCATGCAGGGAAGCGGGTGTGGCTCAATCGATAGAGCTCCCGTTTACCATATGGGAGGCCCCGGGTTCACTTCCCAGGGCCTCCTTGTGAGGGCAGGCCAGCCTGGGCGGAGCGGTGAGCTGATGCAGCAAGACCTCACAGCAAGGGGGAGATAAGCAGACACAGAAAAAACACACAGCAAATGGACACAGCAAACACAAGCAGCAAGGGGGGGAAATAAATAAATAAATAAATCTTAAAAAAAAAAAAAAAGATGCCACGCAATCTCTCCTGGGGGACTGAGGGGGCCCTAAGACCAGGAGGCACAGAGGAGGTAGGCAAGTGCTGGGGTCCAAGAACACATGCTGTGGGATCACTTAGCATGGGACCCGCAGAAGAGGAGAGGGGTCCGCGTGGGAGATTCAAGTAACATTTCTTAGGTGGTGTCATTATAAGTAAGGCCCAGAGAGCAGCTAGTCAGCAGTGACCAGAGGATTATGGCAAAGAGACCATTTCTCGGCAGGAACTTTCAAGTTCCACAGCCAAGTTCCCTGTACTTCAAGGGCCGTGGGAACGAAGTCAAGCTCGTTATCACATGGACCACCAATTGCTGAGGGTTTTTTCTCTACTCAGTTGTGTGCTGAAAACTTTGCATGCTTTATTTTATTTAATCCCAATACTTCTGTTGGGTAGGTAGTATTGCTAAGCCATTTTAAAGACAGGGAAACTGAGGCTTAAAACAGGCTAAGTGGTGTGCTGGAGGCCTCCCAACTTGTAAGTAGCAGAGTCAAGCCTCAGACCCGGCCCTCCAACTCCAGGGCCCTTGCTCTGAACCCCAACACTGTAACGTGAAGGAGGGCCTTACCGGTGCTGTGTCTCTGGTCGATAGAAGTAGTCCACTGGGGTATCCAGCCGGGAGAAGATAGGTGGAGGGATGTAGAGTGGCAGTTCCTGGTTGAAGAATTCCTCCTTCTCAGGCTTGAGCATGAGCAATTTGTCATACATTGAGGAGTGCTTGCCGTCTGCTTCCGTGTGTATAGCCAAGTACTGGAAGTCAGACATTCCTAGAAAGAGAGGCAGATAGATGGTAGATGCTATGGCCAGGGAAAGCCACATCTTAGAGATACTCATCCAGGAATTGGCAAATGCCACACATGAAGCCCCACATCCCTTCAGGAGGGTGCTGAGCAAGTGGTGTGGTCGATTGGGCCGGGGCACTCGATGGTGGCAGGAGCTGAAACACCACCTTCAGAAATGCTTTTGCAAACATGGCTCAACGCCCTTCTAAGCAACTTAATATTCTTTTGTGGGAGCTACATGATATGTGAGCATAAAGTCTAGGTCAGTGCTTCCCAAAATGTAATGTGCATGGGAAGCGGGTGTGGCTCAGTGGATAGAGCCCCCGTTTACCATATGGGAGGTCCGGGTTCGCGTCCCGAGGCCTCCTTGTGAGGGCACGCCGGCCTGAGCGGTGCGGTGGGCTGATGCAGCAACCTCACAGCAGGAAGCGGGTGTGGCGCAATGGATAGAGCACCCGTTTACCATATGAGAGGCCCCGGGTTCGCTTCCCGGCGCCTCCTTGTGAGGGCAGGCCGGCTCGCGCGCCATGGGCTGATGCGGCAAGACCTCACAGCAAGGGGGAGATAAGCAGACACAGAGAAGACACGCAGCGAATGGACACAGCAGCACAAACAGCAAGGGGGGTATAAATAAATAAAAT
>JAQZBX010023573.1:0-30734 GCA_029593785.1 Cabassous unicinctus | reverse complement strand
GAGAAGGCCAACTCTGAAGTCAAACTACATGGGTTTAAATCACACCTAATGCACCTGGTGGGATAATTTTCCAAGTTTCTATTAATTTTCTAGAAAGCAGAAGTAGAATCTACTTCAAAGACACTTACAGGATAAAATAAGACAATGCCTTCATAGTGCCTGCCACATTGTAGTAAATAAATAATAGATTTCACTACAAGTATTAATTTTCTTGCACAGCTTTCTTATTTGTCAAAAATTTCATTAAATTTTGGGATCTTCTTTAGCCTAATTTTGATTTGTGAGACATTCAGCCTTTAAAAGTGAATCCTTCATCTCATTAATGCGATCCATTTTTCATTAATTTTACTTGGTTAGCTCTCAGAATTCTGAAAGTTTCTCATGGTCTCTTAATATAGGACCTTTAAACAACTGAATAATAAATATGAATCAGTTTTTTAAAAGTCAGATATAATTTGGACATTGACTTGGAAATGAGGCAAACAATAAACTGGGTGAAATTTATTAAGTTACTACAGAGTGCCAGGCATTCTCCTGCATGCTTTGTAATGAGTATGTCATCAAATGATTGAAATTACTATAAAATAGATATTACTATGTTATTGTACTCATGAACTAAAATTAAAATGACTCTTGAATGATTGTGAAATGCATACAGCATTGCATAAATGAATGAGATGGAATTTAATCTTAGTTCTGTTGACTGTA
Source organism: Cabassous unicinctus (assembly GCA_029593785.1). Lineage (NCBI taxonomy): Eukaryota > Metazoa > Chordata > Mammalia > Cingulata > Chlamyphoridae > Cabassous > Cabassous unicinctus. The sequence goes on along the minus strand of JAQZBX010023573.1, from coordinate 30,026 downwards.
GAACCCAAATCCTTCCATATCATTTAAAACTCTGCAGACTTCATGACTTCCAATGGCTGAACAATGCCCTAAAAGTTCATAATATTTTTGCCTGAAGTTCAAGGATATGTGACATCACAGAGAATTGGTCATGCAAGGAGCTATCTTTCCCACCTAAGGAGAAAGTGGGTGGGACAAGATCTACAGAGTTTCTGACTCCAAGATAACAAGTCTCCTGCTATTTTTAGAAGACTTCAAAGTCCAAATCTGCCAAAACTGAAAATTGGATCAGTGCCAGTCAATATTTTTATTTCAAAATACATTTATATAATGCTTTCTATATGGCAGGAGCAGTTAAATTTACTTAAAATATATTAAATGATGCAATTGGCTTAACAACTATGAGGTAGTTACTATCATTACCATTTTATAGATGATGAAAATCATTTTCCCAAGTCTCTTTCACAGCCATTTTTTTCCAATTAAAGGAAAAAAGTAAAGTAAAATATTTCTTTATTACAGAAATTCTCAAAGCTTTTAACAATATAGGTCAGGGATCTTCAAGACAATGATATAGTTAGTAGTGTTTCCAAAGTTTTTATTTTTTAACTATAGACACGTTTTCTTAATGGAACGTCTATTAATATCTCAAGGTATTTTTGAAATGTGCTTGTGTCCTGATTAAAAAAGTTAATGTCATCAACATAGAATGATTTGAACTTTTAATATCTGAGAATCTTTTCTACATGAAAAGAATACTCATAGCTCCTTAAGTTATTTTTCCTTTGTTTGTTTTTGTTTTTCAGCTACCAGGGATCCTGGCCCTTCATATGTGGGTAGGCTGCATTAAACCATTAACCAATGAGCCACATTGGCTCCTCTCATGTGGTTTGTTCATTTGTTTTTTTGTTTTGTTTTTTTTTTAGGAGGCATTGAGAATGGAACCTGGGACCTCCCATAAGGGAAGGAGGCATTAAACCACCTAAGCCACATCTGCTCCATCCTTAAGTTTTAATTAATACTAATTATTCAAAGATTAAAAACTTAAAGCCAGTTTTATAAGGCTTTAAGTTCAATTTTGGAAAACCAAAAATTCTGATCCCAGTGTGCAGTCTTAACCACTGCACCATACTATGTTCTCTGAATATATGTCAATATTTATTTTAATTCTGCTCATATTCTAGTCGCCTGGTGTGTTGACCTGTTTGAGCCTTAAAAGTGGACTTGTCAGGAGAAAATCAGAGAAACAATTGGAGTAGATCCAAGACTTAGAAACACCGGACCAACAAGATCAGAAAGCCAGAAGAGAAGAAAGGTTCAGGGATAGCTGAGGAGGAGGGGCCCATTCTCGCCCCAAGAGCTCCTAAAACGCCAGTCAAATTTAAGAGTATTGTTCTTCTCACTAAAGACCATTCTTTTAAAGTTAGACAAACAAACAAACAAACAAAAATGCTAGCATTCAAGACCAATTGAGCAGCCTATTATAATCTCAGAGATTAAAGAAATAAAGGATGTTTATATTAACAAAATACTTATTGAAAATTTACTGGTATTAAGAGCTTAATAAGGTTATCTGATTTGATCCTGATACCTCTATCCTTCCCTTTAAATAAAACTTAAAGAGACCATGTTTTGCCAAAATTCACACTATAAATGGTAAAACTAATATTTAAACTCAGGACTTTCTGAAGCAGACACTTTGCTCATATCTATTAGAGTATACTAAACCTGGTCACATATTTCTCCATATTGTATATACAGAATATGATAAACAAAATCTCCTTCACCCAATCAAAACTCTGAAACAAGGCTGTCAATGTGATTAACTATTTAACATAACAATAAAAATGAGTTTTAGTGCAAATAATAGCAGGGATGAATGGTAGACCTTTCATTTAGAGATAGGAAAACAGAGAATAAGACCAGATGTGGAAGAAGAAGAGAAAGTATAGAAAGAGAAAATAGAAAATAAAAATTCAAAATATTTCTATTGACCAGAATATTTTATTTTTGTTTTATAATTGAAAAGTTTGAGCTTGCATTGCATCATATATGAAGTATTAAGATTTTCTTTGTTCTCATAGATTCTGTTATAAAAGATACTTTCTAGGAGTTCCCTTAATCATGTGAATCAATTAATAGGCTGACTTCAAACTTAATCAATAGCACTATTGCTCAAAGTGTGTGCAAAGATTACCTGCTTCAGAAACACCTGGATAATTTGTTTAAAATGTAGAAACATCAATCCAAACATTGTCACAATTATTTAGAATCTATAAAGCTGTTTCATCAAAATCTGAATGGTAAAAAGATTAAGCTCCTGATTCTGAAAGTATAATAAATATTGACAATCCAATGGTCAATAAAGAAATAAAAATTGGATATTTTTGTACTGTTCAGTAATTTACTGCCTAGGCCTTTTCTTAATGAGTCTATATGCCATACACATAGTCTTTGACACAAAATATTCACTGTACATAGAAATTATCTTCTTTTCTCTTAGCAATAAGAAGATAAAATCATTTTTTATGCTTGTGATTATATCTCAGTCAAATCATTTTTAACCCCACAGCAACTTCATAGCATTTTCACCTTACATTTCTGGGAGTGTAGATCAGAGTTTAACATGAGAGATGTCATGGTATAAAACATGGCCACTTTATCAATGGAGAATGTGGACACCATGCACAGATACATAGATATGCAGGGTATGAAGAATAAGATAATGACAGAGATATGAGAAATAAAGTTTTACAGGGCTTTGCACCTCCCCTCTAAGGGGTAAGATTTCAGAGTGTACAAGAAGATCATACAGGAGGCCAACAAGAGGAAGAAGTTTGATAGGTAGATGAACACACTGTTGGCAGGCACAAAGAGACCAAGAGTGTAGGTACCCGTGCAGAGAAGTTTCAGCAAAGAGATCAAGTCACACATGGAGTTATGTAGGGCAATGGAACCACTGAAGGGCGGCCTCATTGTGAAGAGGATCCAAATGGTTGCAGGGTCAAAGCCTTTAGCCCAGGAAACTCCTATGAGGAGGCCACAAGCCTATGAGCTCATGTTGGTTGTGTAGTACATGGATTTGCAGATGGCCACGTAGTGGTCATGGGCCATCACCACAAGCAGGATGATCTCAGCAACACCAAAATGATGCTTAGCAAAAACTTAAGTCATAAAGCCCCTGAAAGAGATGTTTTTCCCACAGAAAGAATGTCAGCATGGAAGAAGAGCAGCTGTATAAAAGGGCTATGTGAGACAGGAAGAAAAGTTAAAACATCTAAATTTGTCTAAATCAAAAGATCTATCCTTTTTGTGGATACAAATTCTTAATTCTCTAAAAGTATAAACACCTCAATTAATCTTCCTAAATAAAATCACATTTAACTTAGTTTATGACTAGACTAGCACATTCTGAATTTAATAGAAATGCAAATATGCACAAATACTATTATGAAATAGTATTGAGGGAGTACTATGCTTACTATACATCAAAAAGTATTGGAGATCAAAACTAATTATAACATGTGTTAAAAAGCACATGAATGAGGAGATCAAAGGAAGAGAACATAATGCTGAAGTGTATTCAAATATGTGTGAGACTTTGGAATGCAATAAAGGTGAGCTTTTTAGATCTGTGTATAAAAGATAATTATTCAAGTATAAAAATAGATATCAAGAAAAATTTAAAATGCAATCCTGATTTAAACTCATATCAAAATAAAGTCCAGATGAATCTAAACTTAAATTTAAAAATAAAAACACAAAAATGCTAAAAAAAAAAAAGCTGCTGAAAAATATGGAGAAATATTTCAATAAGAATGAATTCTTACTGAATTCAATGAAGTCTATTTATATAAGATATTAAAAGAAGAGAAAGTATTGATGTCTAATATGTAAATATAAACAATTTACATAGTCAACACATTTCTGCCTAGCATAAAACAGGTAAAAATATATCACAAGCCTGAATTACATTAATTATACATACAACAGTAAAAGGGAAAAAAATTAGTGTATAACTAACTCATAAAAATTAATAGGAAAATGATCAACAAATCAAACAAAATAGGTAAAATAACAATAAAAATTCACAAATAAATATCAATAATTTTCAAAAATGTTAAAATTTGCACAATTATACTGAAAACATTTCAATTAAACTGTACAAATTAAATGCAATCTTTGATTTTAAAAGATTTCCAAATGCCATAAATGTTTATCAAGCATAAAGTGTTAATACTATGGATAAACAGATATTCTCACAGATTGTGGGCAGGAGTGTATTAGGTCAAAAATCAATCAAATGCATTTTGACAATAAGTATGAACATCAACATTGAAAACACATATCAATTTTCTCAACAATTCCAATTATAGAACACATTCTTACACATAAACAAATATATTGTTATTGTTTAATTACCTGTCATAGAAAAATATTGGATTCAACATGAAGACAATGGGATATACTAATTTTAGTACAGTTCTTATTTATATTTTTATATTTTGCAATATAAGGATAGCTGGGATTCAGTTCTATGTAGACTGATATAGACAGATTGTGAAGATGTTAAATAATAAAATACAAACTTCAATACACAGAGATGTATGCACACATATATAAGTAATATCCTTTTATTTCCAAAAATTATCTTTTAAGAATCTTAAATATAGAGTCAGTGATTTTACCTGAATAAGAGCACTGGGTGATTTGGTTAAAGATGGGTAGGAAATTTGCTTTTTACTTTGTGCATTTTGTATGGCTTTCCTTTCTAATATTTATTGTTATTGTTCTTTTAATTATCTTATTTTAAAAAGTGGATGCATTGCATATTTCAAAACTATATGTAAAGCAACTGAAATTGAATAAAGAGGACAGTGTGCATAGCATTAAATATTTTAGCTAGTATAATAAAAAGAATGAACATCATTGACAAAACTTTAACTAAAACAAAGCTGAATGAGAACAAAATTAATATAAATTCAGAAATTAAATACTATATAACTCATCAATTTTGGGGAAATGACTGAGGCTTAAATGACATCCAAAAATGCTAAGCCAGCAAGAAAAATGTACATAGGTAAGCCCAGGGACTAACTGACAGTTACAGTGAAGACAATGAGTAAGTTGCCCACAATGGTCAAAATATAGGAGAGCAAGAAGATAATAGAAAGTAATTTCTGTTCCTTTGGTTTCTGCGTGAGGCCCAGGAGGACAGAATAAGTCACATTGTTCCTTGGTTCCATCTCTTGTTTTATAGATGCTGATTTCAGATTTAGAGAGTTTACCTATAAAATAGTCCAAAATTTTAGCGTGTTATAAGCCTAATCTTTTAATTATTCATTCAGTTAAAATGTCTTTGGAACATCTATTTGTGCAACCTTGTCATCATATGCATTAGGGTTAACAAGTGGAGTAAGACAATATTCCCTATCCTCAGTGTTTGGATGTATAATTATGGGGTGAGAACAACACAGACCACTGTAATCAGTGCTATTTTAAAAATATTCACATGATGCTAAGGTTGTACAGTTTGGCAACTTAAGCCAAACTAGGGTAAAGAATGCTTCCCAGAGTAAGTAACACTTTCACTGAGTTTAAAAGGTAAAGTTAGAATCAACTAGAACAAGGAAGGATGTGAAGGTGCACCATTTATAAAGTCACAAATTCACTACTTAAGGACCTTTATAGGTTAATTTACATAGTTTAAGTGGATTTAAAAATCATGAAAGGAAGATTGTAGACCAAAGTTCATTGACCTAGTTTCTTCATACCACACTGAAATCTCCTTCTTCGGATGGGATTTCCTTCTTTTGCTGAATTATAAGTGCTGAAACCATACAGTTTTTATTTAAAAAGAATCATTTGAGCTGCTGCAGGAGAACAGATAGTTGAAAGCAGGAATAAAAGTGGGGAGACTGGTAGGAGGGTAATTGCAGTAAGCCAAGGAGATACCAGAGAGATAGTGAAGATAGTCAAAATTGTAGTATATTTTGCAAGTAGACTTCACAGAATGTTTTTGAAGATATGAACAAGTAATGTGAGAGGAATAAAAATAGTGAAAGATAGTGTAAGATATTTGTTCTGAAAAATAATGGAAGATGATACCATTTAATGAGATGAGGGATAGGTTTGATGTGGAATATCAAGAATTTAGTTTTATGAACACCAGTTTGATATTCAATCAGTGATATTCATTAGGTAGTTGCATACTGAAATTTTCATGCATTTGCTCATTTAATTGTCATAACCATACAATGAAGTAGGTGCTATTGCTGCTTCCATTTTATAGATGAGATTCATAAATGGCAAGTAAATCATCCAAGACCATAAAACTAGGAAGTGTTAGAGATGGAATATAAATCAGGGGTCCTAGATTTCAAAGCCCACATTCTTAACTATCAGACCACACTGACTGACTCAGTTTCCACCATCTAGGGGGATTAGAGATGTTGGCAATGATCCTCTAGAAAGAATATAAAAAGGAGAAAACTCATAAGGTCTAATTGGATGGGTGCTATGCAAGAGCTACACATTTCATACTGAGAATCTGAGACTGTAAGCATACTTCCATATTCCAGAGCTAAATTCTTTGAAGATTGTGCAACCTCTTCATCTATTATGATTGAATTTGACCCTATCTTCAGATTTGCTCATTTCTTCCCTGACAGCATATTAAACTACAATCTTAAATAAAGAAGATCCACCCATTTTAACAAAGGGAACATGCCTTACTCAGGCCCTCCTTATATTTATAACCAAATCCCTTTTTAACATGTGGACCCAAAAAACAGGAGTTTGCTGACTGGCTCAAACAAAGAACTTGTTAATTAAGAGAATTAACAGTGTGTTGTTTTACTGTGATGACAGTAATAAAACAGGGGATGTGAAACTGAAGATTGCAGTGTGTTGAGTGCTACAAGCCTCACAGCATGGCAAGGGCATTGGAGCTGAGAGTGAGAGTGACCAAGTTAAATGTGCCTCTACTGACCATTCACCAAAGTGGTAACTGCATTAGATTTTTATGCCATGTTTGGTCATAATATTATTTGGGGGAGTGTCACTCAGCAGGAATCAGGCCAGTTCATATATATCCTGTTATGAATATCTACTTATAAGTGTTACATAAGCATGTTTTTCTCAACTTCTTACATTCTAATTGTGGTCAGCATATTTGTGATATTTTGAGGAAACAAGATCATTAATATCATTTCAATACACAACACACAGGGCCATCAGGCAGAAGAATTTTGCCCCAAGATGGATCACACCCATAATGGATTTGATGAGACTTTGCACATAATATTGTTCTAAAATATCTTAAGTCTTTTGGGATATTGTAGTGGAATTAATGTGTTTTGGATATGAGGAGGACATTTCTTTTTGGATTACAGAGGCTGGACTATTGGAGACTGAATCATGCCCTCCACAAAAGGCATCTTCAGTTCTTAAACCCTGGTTTTATGGGTGTGAACCATTTGTAAAAAGGACCCATGAAGATGTTATTAGTTAAGGTATGCCTAACTGAATCATAATGCATCACCAGTCCCATGAATTAGAAACTCAAGACTATCTCCTAGGACTCTGAATTTACCAAAAACACTGATTCTGAGAAAACATTAAATATTGACAATCAAATGGGAAATAAATAAGTCTAACTGACAATTTCACTTTATGTATATAGATACCTACAGAGTTCCTTATATTCCCCAGTTTTACAGATGTTAAAACAAGTCCAAAGAAATATCAAGTTCTTTATGTGTTTTAAAAGATGGGATTTAATCTTTATTTACAGGACACACTGCAAGATAAGAAATTCCACACAGAAATAAGAAATGCAATGAGGAGAAGTTTCATACAGTATATATGGTTTAGAACTGTTCCAGTATAGTTTCATTGTAAAAAGTGCTACATAATAAATCACATTTATAAAATGTTCTTAGTAGAGAAATAACAAACTCATACCAAACATGTACACAAACAACTTTATATCTCAGCTGTGCAAGCTAAAAGTTAAAAGTCCCAGGAGTACCATCTTGCACTTGGAAGATATAGCCTTCAGAGGTAGTTTCTGGTACAACATTCTGATCATCTTCTTCCCCTACAGACAAATACTTCTCAATCAAGCTTAATGAAGTCTTGTACAGGTTCATTTTCATGGTTTTCTAGAGCTTCAATTTTGTCCAAGCCTCCACATTCTGCAATCATTATACTAAGTTTCTAAGCAGCCTGAAAGATATTTCAAATGGCATCCAGAATAAGCAGAATAATTTGGGTATCTTTTACAGTTAAGAGGTTCATCCATGATTCTATTATGCCACAATGGACAAGATATACAATCTGTTCAACTGATTCACCATTTGTAAAGTTGGTCTTAGCCCATACAGCTTCCTTTTGTGTCTTAAAGTCTGCCTTAGAAAGAATGCTAATGAAGAAAGGGACCAGTCCATGATTCGGTGCTTGCTTTGTCTGGTCCTGATAGCCAGATGTGATGTTCAATATTGTCCATACAGCTTCCTTCTGAATATTAGTTTTGCAGTTAGTTACCAGGCTAGGAAAGATAACAAGTACTCCTGCATCTTTAAAACCTGAGTCTGTTTATCTGTCCCAGTAACAATTTTCCCTATGGCTCTTGGTGAAGGAGCCACAATTGGCAATTAAGTAGCCCCTAAGAGCGTCACATGATGAGGCACAAATCCAATTTTCACAACAATTTCAACCCATTCATTTGGACCATCACTGGGACAGGGAATGGCCCAGCAGGTATACACTAAAACTTCTGGATCATCATGATGCATGAGTAGAGCCAACAGAGAATCGACTGCACCATAGTTCATAACCAAGTCTCAGAATGATAAACCATAGTGTGTAATGTTTCCTAGAACCCAGACAGATTGTTCACTGATGTAAGCTTAGAGAGATGCCAACAGAGAAATGAATGCTGGGATAGTAACTTTGTCTACCACAGCCTTGTTCTGTTCTGATGTCCTATAAGCAATCTTATTGAGTGCCCAAGTAGATTCAAAATGAATGGGAGTACAATCAGTTTTGCCCAAGAAGGTCACAAATTTTGGAATCAAATCATCTCAGATTATGTGGTCTGTGAGGGGCTGTTTCTCCCTAGAAAACAGTGTCCTGGGAAGCAGGTGTGGCTCAATCGATAGAGCTCCCTTTTACCATATGGGAGGCCCCGGGTTCACTTCCCAGGGCCTCCTTGAGAGGGCAGGCCACCCCGTGGCCTGGTGGGCTGATGCAGCAAGACCTCACAGCAGGAAGTGTGTGTGGCTCAATCGATAGAGCCCCTGTTTACCATGTGGGAGGCGCCAGGTTCGCTTCCTGGGGCCACCTTGTGAGGGCAGGCCAGCCCGCATGGCGTGGTGGGCTGATGCAGCGGGACCTCACAGCAAGGGGGAGATAAGCAGACACAGAGAAGACACACAGTGAATGGACACGGTGAGCACAAGCAGCAGGGGGGCGTAAATAAATAAATAAATAAATCTTTAAAAAAAAAAAGAAAGCAGTGTCCTAACAGCTTGAGTATGTTAGAGATGCTTTCCAAATTGTTGCTATTTATGCCTTTGACAATGTCATCAATAGACCAATTTGCCATGTCCTGTTTGTAAAAGTTTTCTTGCAGTGGAGAAGCTGTGTCATCAGGAAAAGAGCTGACATTTCTTCTTTTCAGCATCTAGTCATCCTTCCTAGCTTTCCTCAGCTTCACATTAACTTCAATACACCACTGCCTCATTTAGGTACATTCTTTCCCCTTGTTCCTGACTCTGTTAAAGCAGGCAGCTGGTGAATTAGCATTCTTATTGGTGGAAATGGTTGTGAGACAATGGGAGAAAGCTACAGAGTGGGGACAGGCTTCCACAAGAGGCAGTGCAGGGCTCAACAAATGCAGGTCTACTGTCCTGGAACCATCTACCACAGCTCAGGCCAAAGATTGTGTTAGTCCTTTATTTTTTATATTCTGCAAGTGATACTACTGGTATTTTTTTCTTTAAAATTTCCTGATTTTCTTTTAATTTTCTGCAAGTAAAATGTTTAACTTTTAAAAGGAGAAAAGACAAATACTATGCATTGAATTTTTCAAGAACCAATCCATGATGTGGCCATATAGCAGGCAGATTCACAAATACCCAAAGGTGCAAGAATCTTCCTCCAAAATGGCTTCACATACACATATAGATAAAAAACAAAATGGTGATATTAATTCAAGTCATACAAAAGGACTCATTGACATATTAAGATTACTTTATTCTCTTCACTCCATAGCCATCACTTTTCCTGTTTTGTTTGTCTGGAAACTTCTCCATTTCCTCAAGACTGAATGTTGACACAGCTACATCCTTCCTATTTCAGAGATTGTGGTAAATTCCATTACTGCATTTGCCACATTGTCTCACATTCAGCTGTATGTGCTAAAAACGATAGGATCTTGAAGGCAAATATCAGATCTTAGTCACTCTTAGATCACAAGTGCTGGCCAAAAATTAAACACTCATAAAGCATTTATTGAAAGAGGAAGAAAGAAAATGAGGCAAAAGAGAAGGAAAGTGGGAGACAAAGACAAAGTTAGAAATACAAATCCAAAGAAACAGAAAGGAATTTCAGATATATCTCTTATTAAGTGTTTAACTTTAATTCATTTTATCTCTCAGTGTGTAAACTCTTTCAGTCATTAAAAAAAGAATAGTATACCTATGCAAAAGATTGTCATGAAGATTAAAATTTTTGTAAACTTCTATTATACTCTATCCTGTGTGCTGTAACTGTTCTCAACAATAAAGAAAACTTGAAAAAAAAATGCCTATCAACATCTCTTACAACAAAAGAATTCTAAAATCTTATGCTAAGTGAGGAAAATAGAAGAATGAGGGAAACAAGAATAAATGTCAAAAAGAAAAGTCTTTAGATTAAAAAAAAGTAATAAAAGAGCAATCTACTGAAGAAATCCTTAACTTAAATATCTAACCATTGTTTTGTATCACTGCTTTTAGTTGGGGGTTTGTTTTTTGTTGTTGTTGATTCATTCATACAATTTATAAATTCATATTCCACAATATCAAAAATGTATTCTTCCACATTTGAGTCTTAAAGCTGAGTGTGGACTTTTCTAGAAAACTGTAAATCCAGATCACTATTTAAATATATGTTTTTCAGGAAGTTGTGTCTTCCTGGATTTAGGGTCAGTCATTTTTATATTTATTGTGCTGGCCCATGTAAGTTACCATAAAGTGTTTACTGATGATAAAAGGTGAAACAAAGATAGAAAGTGATAAAGAAAGAGAAGAGAAAGATTCATCCAAGAAAGACTTATTTTTAAGAAGTACATAAATTGAATATTACCAAAAATGGCTACTCTTGAAATCCAACATTTTACTTAATACTCTTGTTCTTTGTGGGCCATATCATTAACATAGAAAATTACTGAAAAATAAATAACATAGGTTGTTCTTAAATACAAACTGATCAGGAAAGATAGGTCACTTTTTTCACAAACCAGAATAGAAGATTATAATCTACTGCCTTGCTAAGTAATGGCTCTTAGGCCCATCAATTCTTAAAATACAACTCATCTCAGTTTTCTTCAATCCAGTGCATGTGCAAACAGTGCATGTGTTAAACTAACTTAGTGAGCTTAAAATACAGAGGTTCTGGAAAAGAAAAACTCAAAGTAAAATAAAAAGAATAAAATTGTTCAATCTTTCACAATTTAATTACAGGTTTTTACAATATTTATAATATTAGAGAATTTCTTTCATTCCTTATATTGCTAAAAGTTTTTATGAAAAATGGGTGTGAATTTTGTTAATGCTTTTCCACTTCTATTGTGATGATCATTTTTTTCTTTTATTTTCTTTACTAGTGAATTATATTGACTGATTATCTGAAAATAAATTGATCTTATATTTCTTTAATAAACCCAACTTGGGCATGACACTGTTTCCTTAATAAACAGATTTGTGATATGACCAAAAATGTCAGAGTATGGAATTCCAAAACCCCATTGCTCCACTAAGGATATGGTAAAAATGTCAATAAATAGAATAAACTTTTTTGGAATGTGGGAACACAATCTTCTTAATGAAGAAGGGACTTGATAAATTTAATTACAGTGTTATATAATTTTAACTCACCAACTGCCATTGCAGAAGCAGCCCACATTTGTAGTGTACCAGGAACAAACATGCCTTGATTTGAAAGACCTGTGGGTAGGCATTTTGATCTGACTGATGGCTCTGTAGCCTGAAGTTTAGGCTCTGTACTTTCAGGAAGTGAAGGATAAGCAGAGTTGTAAAAAGCCTCTCTAAGCTTTCAAAAAGTACTCAATCACAGAATAACGAATGAAACAAAATGTTTTTGGCTAAAAGCATTTAATCAAATTTCTATCAAATCATTAGCTTTCCTCAAAATTAACTGAATGGAGACTTCAGTGACCACATACAACAAAGAACACAGCCTTTAGAAGAAGTTTAGAAAAGTCAAAAAACTATCAACTTCACTTACAATAAGCAGAAACATCAAAACCTAAGGAGAGGTGGAAGGAAGATGGCATTCATTTAGGAGGGCACTCACTGACTAGCTCTCAGATGAGAGCTGATTGGGGACAGGGACCTGCACAGGGGTCTGTGCTGTGGGCCCTATGGAGTGATAAGATTGGGAAATCTATCTGCAGGCAGCTCGGCGGCATGAATTGCTCGGTGGAAATTCATGAGTTTTAATCCTGCCTGTGGAGGTTAACACAGATGGCTGAACCTCACCTTCAGGGAAAAAGGCTGGTTTGACCAGTGACTCAGGCCCATAAACTGGGAACATATAAAGAAGCAAGGAAATAAAATGGGGAAAAAAATTGTCAAAGAGAAAACAACACACACGCAGAACCACCAGCTAAAAAAACTCTAGAGCAGAGAGAGAAGCTAATCAACCAAATAAACTCATAAAGATAAAATGAAGGCTAGAGAGCAACAAAAAATTACAAACCATACTGAGAAACAGGAAGACATGGACCAGCACAATGAACAAAGTAAAAACCAGGAAGAGATGCAGAACATCGAGGAACAACTCAAAGCTTTCCAAACAAATATCATGGACCAACTTAATGAAGTGAAGGAATAGATTATGGATATTAAGAAGACACTGGAAGAACAAACTGAAGAAATTGTAAACATACGTAAAAAGATAACAGATATGATGATGTTCAATGGCCTAAGGTAAGAAATCAAAAAGATACTGGATTCACATAACAGCAGATTTGAACAGGCAGAAGAAAGAATTAGTGATGTGGAAGACAATACATCTGAAATGAAACAGATAGTAGAAAACATATACAAAAAGATAGAAAAATTCCAGCAGGGACTCAGGGATTTAACTGACAACGCAAAATGCACGAACATACTCATTATAAGCATCCGAGAAGGAGAAGAGAAAGGAAAGGGAACAGAAGGAGTGTTGAAGGAAACAATGGCTGAAAACTTCCCAAACCTATTGAGAGAGATGGACGTGCAGATCCAGGAAGCAAAGTGCACCCCAAACAGTATAAATCTCAGCAGGCCAACTCCAAGAAATATAAAGGTCAAAATGTCCTATGCTCAGGACAAAGAGAAAATACTCAAGGCAGCAAGAGAAAAGAGAACAATCACACACAAGGGAAGCACAATAAGATTAAGTGCTGATTTCTCATCTGAAATCATGGAGGCAAGAAGACAGTGGTGTGACATAGTCAAAGAACTAAAAGAAAAAAACTTCCACCCATGAATTCTCTATCCAGCAAAACTGGCATTCAAAAATGATGGAGAGTTCAAAATATTCACCGATAAACAGAAATTAAGAGATCATGCCCATAAGAAGCCTGCACTTCAAGAAATGCTAAAGGAAATCCTACAACTGGAAAGGAAAAAACAAGGGAGAGAGAGTTGAAGGAGAGTTTAAAAACAACTAAAAAGACAAAAACAGAAACAAAACAACATATGACATACATTAACCCAAAGAAAATATGGCTGAAGTAAGAAATTCATTGTGAGTAATAACACTGAATGTTAATGGATTAAACTCACCAGTCAAGCAACACAGATTAGCAGAATGGATAAGGAAATATGATCCATCTATATGCTGTCTACAAGAAACCCACCTTCGACACAGAGACTCAAGGAGGCTGAAAGTGAATGGCTGGAAAACAATTTTACCAGCTAACAATAGCCAAAAAAGGGCAGGAGTAGCTATTCTAATATCAGACAAAATAGAATTTAAATGCAAAGCTATTGTAAAGGACAAAGATGGACACTATATATTAGTAAAAGGTGCAATCTCTCAAGATGAGAGAACAATCGTAAATATGTATGCACTTAATTGGGGTGCCTCAAAATACAAGAGGCAAACTCTGGAAAAACTTAAGTGGAGAAATAAACGCCTCTACAATTATAGTGGGGGACTTTAATACACCATTATCATCATTAGACAGAACATCTAAACAGAGAATCAATAAAGAAAGAAAGACTCTGAACATTACAATAGAGGACCTGGTCTTACCAGACATATACATAACAGTACACCCAAATACAGCAGGATTTACATTCTTCTCTAGTGCACATGGATCATACTCCAAGATAAGCCACAGTCTAGGCCACAGAACAACTCTCAATGAATTCAGAGAGATTGAGATTATATAAAAGTAATTTCTCTGACCACAATGGAATGAAATTGGAAATCATTAAGGGCCAGAAAATCAGATTAGGCACAAAGATATGGAAGTTAACCAACATAATCTTACACAAACAGTGGTCAAGGAAAAAATCTCAAAATAAATCAGTAACTACCTTGAAAGTAATGATAATAGCAATACAACATACCAAAACCTATGGGATGCCGCAAAAGCTGTCCTGAGAGGGAAGTTCATAGCCATAAATGCATACATTAAAAAAGAAGAAAGAGCTAAAATTGACCAATGGAACCAGATTGAGAGTTCTGATATCGATCTTTGCATATACAGTCATCTGATATTTGACAAGGCCTCCAAGCCCACTCAGTTGGGAGAGAAGGGCCTCTTTAACAAGTGGTGCTTGGAGAACTGGATACCCATATCCAAAAGAATGACAGAGGAATATCATCTCACACTTTATACAAAAGTCAACTCAAGGTGGATCAAAGATATAAATATTACAGCCCAAACCATAAAGACCTTGGAAGATAATGTAGGGAAGCATCTACAGGACCTTGTAATAGGAAATGGTTTCATGAACTTCACACCCAAAGCACGAGCAGAAAGAGAAAAAACAAATAAATGGGATCTCCTCAAAATTAAAAACTTCTGCACCTCAAAAAATGTTATTAAGAAATTTAAAAGGCAGCCTACCCAATGGGAGAAAATATTTGGCAGCCATATATCTGATAGGAGCCTAATATCCTGCATATGTAAAGAAATCTTACACCTTGAAAGAAAATGAAGATAAACAACCCATTTAAGAAAAGGGCAAGTGCCCTGAAAAGACAATTCTCCAAGGAAGAAATACCAATGGCTACAGAGCACATGAAAAAATGCTCGACATCACTAGCTATTAGGGAAATACAAATCAAAACTGCAATGAGATACCAAATTACACCCATCAGAATGGCAGCTATTAAAAAACAGCAGACTCTAAGTGTTGGAGAGGATGTGGAGGAAAAGGAACCCTCATCCACTGCTGGTGGGATTGTGGAATGGTCCAGCCACTGTGGAGGGCAGTTTGGCGGTTCCTCAGAAATCTAACTATAGATCTTCCATATGATCCAGTGATTCCACTGCTGAATTGAAAGCAAAGACACAAACAGATATATGCACAAAAATGTTCATAGCGGCATTCTTCACAATTGCCAAAAGTTGGAATCAGCCCCGGTGCCCATCAGCAAATGAATGGATAAACAAAATGTGGTACATACATACAATGGAACATTACTCAATTGTAAGAAGGAATAAAATGCTAACACATGGAATAACAGGGATGAATCTTGAAGACCTTATGTTGAGTGAAACAAGCTAAGAACTGAAGGATGAACAGTAGATGATCTCAATGATTTGAATTGCAGAAAGTGAGCAGTCTCTGAGAACCACTGTCTGAAAGATAAGTTAACAAGTGAGAGAAAGAGAAGAGAAGGTTGTGAGCCATCATGCATATGGATGTAATCTATGGTAAATTGATAGTGTATAGTTGCATATTGAAGGATAGGACAGGTGCGTAGAGACATTGCTGTGTTTGGTGGTGCAGGGTTGACAAGGGGGTATATTATAAAGTGTGGGTTAGAATACCCAGGATAGTAGGGGGAGAGTTGGGAGGGGGACTAGGGGAACATGGGATTTATGGGTATGATGTTGAAAATGCAGGAGTGGGAATGCTCTTATGGCAGTATGACAAGGTAGTGTCACTGGTTTAGGGAGTAGGTTGGGGGCACATTCAGGAAGGGGTGCATCTGGAGTAGGTTTCTGGGGAATGTGTGTGTGTTCATCCTGTCAAAATGTGTTGTGTCAGGGAGTGGAGACCCACACAGTGAGTGGGAAGAAGATGGATCCCCATCTTTGGGAGGACCGATTCACCCAGAAACAGACAGGTGGGTGTCTCTTAGGCACAAAAATGGGTCCTAATAGGAAAGGATAATCAGAATGTCAAGGCATCTTGATGCATGTAACTATGAATCGTGTCATCCAATAAGTCAAGACAGGGGAGTGTCATGAGCCAGGGGTATGGGGAGGAAGTAACAGAAAAGATCAAACTGGGGGTATTTAGTGGTCATGGGAAATGTTTTTCATTACCTTACAGTGATGAGCACAGGAAATGGTAAAAATCATCAAAAATTATTAAACTGTTCCATCCAAATTATAAACTATACTATAAACCATTGACAATGTTTAGTAGCTAAGCTTCACTGTCTGTATAACAGTTATAACGCTACCATTCATAATAAAAAAGGTTTTAATTTGGGGTGAGGAAAGGGGAAGGAGGTTGGGTATATGGGAGTCTCTAGTATTCTCTGGTGACTTTGCTGTGACCGAAAACTTCTTTGAAAATTAAATGAAAATTCTGGAGATACTGAGGAGTGAGAGGGGGCAGGTGCCACAGTACAGACTGGACACACAATAATGCAGTGATAAAAGGAAAACGTAAAAAAAAAAAATCTTTTTTCCCATTTACTGAATATCCCAATCCTATAATTTTATTTTATTTCTAGTACTTTTTAAAAGTTACCATGTATTTTATCTCTTACATTTAAAATTATTTTTATTATTTCATTTTCCTATTAATTGTATTTGGCTATTATATGGGCTTCATCTTCAAGGAGGGTTTGGATCACAGAAGGGTTACAGAAGGGGCAGGGGAGGATCATTGGTGGGGGGTGTCTGAGATGGGGGTTTCATGGAATGAAGTTCACCTGAATATCCATGAAAGATATATAAAATTATTCAAATGATCAAGGAGTGGGGCATGGCCACAGTGGGTAGACAATCACTCAATAAATGAGGGAATACTGAATTCACAGAGTGGAGAGCTGTGCCACATTCTCCAAGGGAGCAGAAACAATACCCTGAGTGCAGGGGTAGTGTCTTGCAAGGGAAGAAGGTCCACTGATAGGTTATTGTTATTAACTACTAGCCTCATGAGTCTTTGCTCTTGTAATTGAAACTTAGCCTAATGTTATGGGTTGCCTTAGGGTTGCCTCCTGAGAGCCTCCTGGTTGCTCAAATGTGGCCTCTCTCTAAGCCAAAATCACCATATGAATGCATTACCTTCCCCCCAGCGTGGGACATGACTCCTGGGGATGAGCCTCCCTGGCAATGAGGGATTAATACCAAGTGCCAACAGGCAATATGACTGGAAAAAGACCTTGAATAAAAGTGGGAAAAGGTAAAGACAAATGAGTTCACGTGGCTAAGAGACTTCAAAGAGACTTGGGAGGTCATCCCAGAGGTAACATTTACACACACCTCAGTAGGATCTCATAGAACACCAAAGTGGATATCATCCCACACAGAGGGGCTCCTGAGGCCTCTGGAGACACCCAGGTCCTATATAAGGGGGGATAGCTCCAGAGATTGATGCCTTATCAGTGGGCTATTCTTTCGCATCTGTGCTCCTGAGAGTGAGAGAGTTGGACTCAAATAAGTCCTCCCTGCACATGGTCCATCGGTCCCTTCTATTCAAACTTGTATGTGATGCTGGAGTTTGTAGGTGAACTTTCAGAGACTGGAGCCTCTGGCCTGCCCATGTGCCAGCTGTTCCTGGAATCTTGGTGGAGCTGCAACTCCTAATCTACAGTTCAATGGACTCACCCAAGTTCACCTGGTGAGGAGATGATTATGGACAATGGCCACCCCACGGAATGGAGAGAGCCTGAAGCTGCAGGAAGGATAATCCCATCCATCATATCCATGGGATATAAGCACCCTCTCATTTGGAGGTGGAGTGGACATCACCATCCCAAACTCCTCAGGATTGGGGGAAGAACTATAGACTAGTGTGGACTGAATGGTATTCTGTTTTAGACATACTGTGATTCAAGCCATGGAAGAGATTACAGCAGTGAGGTGGAGCCAGTGGCCACTGGACACTTTTGGGGCAGGGAAGGGAAAAGCAGTTGTAACATAGGTGCTTTTTCAGGATTTGGGAATTATCCTGAGTAACAGTACAACAACAGATATAGGCCATTTTACATCAGCATATAACATGCAGAACTGTGTGGGAGAGAGTGGGGTCTACAATGTTAACTATGGTCCATGCTTAGTGGCAAAGCCCCAGGATGTGTATATCCATTGCAGGTAATGTGCCACACTAATGAAAGATGTTTATGTGGGATATTATGGGAGGTGTGAGAGGTGGGAAACATGGAAATCCGTGTAATTTTTGTGTAACATTTATGTATTCTAAGCATCTTTCAAAATATATTTTTTTAAAAGTTGAAGGAAAAAAACCTAAGGACAGGAGAAAATCTGATGTCAAGAAATAACTTATTATAATATTGTGTCCAGTTTTGAATTTAAAAATTAAAAAGCATGTAAAGATACTGAAGAAAGTGCTGCAGCCCTGCTTCTTCCCTTTCAACAGAAACCCTGAGATTTAGAAAAATAACTGCCCCTCCTCCCTTTCTCCCTTGGAATCCACAATTTAGGGAGATAAGCACCCTCCTCCCCTTTTGTCTGGAATCCACAAATATAATGACTCCTCTCCTCTCCTCCCTAAAGCTGTCTGCTTTAAAAGATAAGCTAAACTCACACCCCACTTTTGTAAACCCCACCTGGCTGCTTGTTTAGGAATTTACGCACATAAGTTTCCTATATAAACTAATGAAATATAAAACTGAGGCTCACAATTTGGAGACTTGACTCTTCTCTGGGCCCACGTGTAATAAAACTTTGTTCTTCAACCTCTCCCATTGCCACTTAGGTTTTCTCATTTTCTAAGTTTCATTTCTGCTGCAACATTTGGTTCCCTGACTGGGAATCCCAACTGAGCAGGCCCATTGTGCTTCCGGCTTGGGGCTGACAGGTACAGCTGATGGTAATCTCTGAGCAAATGAGTTAGGCACCTCCCATCCTCTTGATGGGACCTCTTTCTGGGGCAGTCCCCATAGGCCATGTCCCCACACCCCAGCTTGACTCAGTGGGGAGGTGGAATGAACCATGCCAGAAGACTCCAGAAAGGTAAGGCCCTGGGTGCCAAGTCCTCAGTCAGGCACATCTCTAGATGGAAGGGGAGACTGATTACCTCCTGAAATCTCAAATGTTGAGATCCCAGGATAGATAAGACCCTGTGGGAGGGACTGCATAATCTCTGAGCCATTGTGTGTGTGAATGAGGATAACAGAGGCTTGCCTCTGTTATTCCAGTCTGTGACTCCATAGCCTGTGCTACAGAGACTGAGTGGGCCCTAACCTGTTTTCTGCAGCTACATCATACAGCATAATGGCCCACCCTGAACTCTGCCCAGGTGCCTTAGCTAAGAAAAGCCAAAGTTCTCATGCAAGATCAGACAGGCAGGCATCTGAGTGGCCTTGAAAGAGGCAACCCTTGCCTTTGTCTGTCTTGCACCTCCAACTCAGGGTGTGGACTTATCACTGTTAATCCCTGTGGGAGGGACTGTGTAACTTCTGAGTGATTGTGTGAGTGAGGATGACAGAAGTTTCCTTCTGTTATTACAGTCTGTGACTCCATGGTCTGTGTTACAGAGCCTGAGTGGGTCCTAACCTATTTTCCATGGCTATGTCATACAGCATAACGGCCCACCCCGACCTCTGCCTGGGCACCTTAGCTAAGATGAGCCAAAGTTCTCATGAGAGATGGAAACAGGCAGGCATCTGAGTGGTCTTTAAAGAGACAACCCCTTCCTTTGTCTGTCTTGCACCACTGATGCAGGGTATGGGCTCATCACAGTCAAAACCTACTGTCTTAAACTGCATGCTTAAGAATTTCAAGAAGGGCTTTTCTGGAGATTATGGCATCCTGATGAACCCTGGCACCCTCCGGACCTTATGTGAATTAGAGTGGCCCACTTTTAACATTGACTGGCCCTCAGAAGGGACCCTGGATATAGCCAGGGTCTGTGCAGTGTGGCTGGTTGTCACAGGAACTCCTGGATACCCCAATCAGTTTCCCTACATTGATTCTGGGTTAGAAATAGCTCAGACTCTGGCCCCTTTGGTTCAATTTTGCATTGGAAAAAGGGGTCTTGGTTGCACAGAGAACAGGACCCCAGAACTCAGTCATTCATCCGGGGTCCTTGGAAGAGGACCCATCATCCCCACCACCACTGCCATACAGTTTGTCCACTCTAGCCTCTCCTCCTAGCATGGGAGTGAAAGCAGATCTCCCGGGAACACCCCCACAATCAGTCCCTCTGGGACCATCAGCCCCACCCTGGAAAAAGCCCCAGTAGTGAGGAGGCTTTGGTCAGTGTAACCTGTGTTGCAGATGCCTCTCCATGAGACACAGCGCTCAGCCCAGATTGGCAAGGATGGAAATATCCAACCCAGGAGACCACTACCAGCCCTTCACAACTTCAGACCTCTTTAACTGGAATCACCACACCCCCTCCTACTCAGAAAAGCCCCAGGCCCTTATTTATCTCATGGAATCCATTTTCCAAACCCACCATCCCACTTGGGATGACTGCTGCAATCTCCTCCTGACTTTGTTAATACAGAGGAGAGACGATGGATTCTGATGAAATCCCAAAAATAGTGCCAGGAGCAGGCCCCTGCTGGCATTTTAAATCTGGAGGACTGGGCATGAGAGTTGGTGCCAGAGGCCCAACCAAACTGGGACTTCAACACTTATCAGGGATGGGCTGCACTTCATCATTATCGGGAAGCACTCCTTTGAGGGGTCTGGGAAGGGGCAAAACAGCCCACAAACATGACAAAGATGACTTTAATCAGTCAAAAGCCTGAAGAATCTCTGGGAGATTTCTATGAACATCTTTGTGAGGCCTTCAGAATCTATACCCCTTTTGACCCAGAAGCTCCAGAAAACCAGAGAATGGTGACTGTCGCCTTTGCAGGCAGAATCGGACATTAAAAGAAAGCTCCAAAAATTAGAAGGGTTCACGGGAATGAATATATCTCAACTTCATGAAGTCACCAATGAAGTGTTCATCAATTGAGAAGAATTCGCCAAACAAGAGGCCAAGAAGTGAATCAAGCCCCCTACTGGCAGCAGCCTTGGGATATCCTGACCCCACCAGATGAGAAGGGCCACCTCAAAAAAGGGGGACAATCAACAAAAGGGTGCCCCTGGCCAGAGACCAATGTGCCTACTGCCAAGAAAGAGGACATTGGAAAAATGAGTGCCCCTGAAAGAATCAGGCACATGGAGGGAGCAACCCCAAAGTGAAATACTGACCTGAGCCACAGGATCATTTGATCAGGCACATGGAGGGAGCAACCCCAAAGGGAAATACTGACCTGAACCCCAGGATCATCTGATCAGGACTCGACTCTGAATAGGGGCAATGGGGTTCACTGGAACTTAGCCCCCACGAGCACAAGGTCAAACTTCAAGTTGGGGGCCAGTCAATAACTTTCATGGTAGACACTGGCACTGACTATTTTGTGATAACAACCCCCATCACCCCCTTTAGCCAAAAGAATGCTAACATCATAGGAGCAATTTGAGAACACTCAAGCCAATGGCCTTTTTGCCAGTTGAGAACTTGTCAGCTTGATGGCCAAGAAGTGACTCATGAATTTCTGTACCTGTCTGAATGTCTGGTTCCCCTACTTGGTAGGGACCTCTTAACCAAACTGGGAGCCCAGATTACCTTTAAACCTGGGGGGCCAGCAAGCTTAAGCCATGGGACCAGTCTCACTTTCCTTTTCTCTGTACCCCAAAGTGAGGAATGGAGGCTTCATGGAGAAGAAAATTCAAGTCAGAATTCAGAAAAACTGCTACAACTTTTCCCCCAGGTTTGGGCAGGAAAAATCCCACCAGGAATGGCATGGAACCATGCACCCATCATCATCAGCCTGAAGCCTGGAAAGGTCCTGGTCCAGCAGAGGCAGTATCCAATCCCACACCAGCACAATTGGGTATGGTTGAACACATAGATCACCTGAGAAATGAAGGGATCCTGATTGAGTGCCAGTCACCCTGAAACTCCCCATTATTATCAGGAAATAAGCCAGGCAAGAGAGGATGTTGAGCAGTCCAGGATCTATGAACAATTAACAATGCCACCCTCACCTTGCATCAGGTTGTTCCCAACCTGTACACTTTGCTGGGACAGCTGTCACCCAGAGCTGCTTAGTTCACTTTCTTGGACTTAAAAAATGCCTTCTTCTGTCTGTGGCTGGACCCCATGAGCCAGGCTGTTTGATTTTGAGTGGGAAGATCCCAGAACCTGGCAGGAAACTCAGCTAATCTGGACTCAGCTCCCACAAGGCTCCAAAAACTCCTCTACCCTTTTGGGGAAGACTTGGCAGCAGATATAGCCACCTACCCTCAGGAAGACTGCAGGTGTGCCTTTTTACAATACATGGATGACCTCCTACTTGCCAGTGAGATGGAAGAGGACTGTTGGAAAGGGACCCAGAATCTCCTGCAACTTCTAGCACAGACTGGATACAAAGTGTCTTGGAGAAAAGCCCAGAACTGTAAACAGCAGGTCAAGTAGCTGGGGTTTAGCATCACACAAGGGCACTGGATGCTTGAACCAGCATGAAAGAAAGTGATCTGCAGCATCCCTATCTCCACCACAATAAGAAAACTTCATGAGTTCTTTGGGGCTGCAGGGTTCTGTCGCATCTGGATTCCTGGGTTTGCAGCCATGGCCAAACCTCTTTATGAAGTTCTGAAGGGTCCACAAAGAGAATCCCTTGCCTGGGGAGAAGCTCAACAGGGGGCCTTTCAAAACATCAAAAGACAACTTCGCCAAGCCCCTGCCTTGGGGCTCCCAGATGTAACTCTAAACTTTAACCTGTTCATGCATGAAAAGAACAATGTAGCCCTGGGGGACCTCACGCAAACAATCATCCCCTGACAAAGGCCCATTGCTTACCTCTCCAAGCAGGTGGACCCTGTGGCTGCAGGGTGGCCACCCTGTCTGAAAGCCCTGGCTGCAACCATAACCCTCTTCAAAGAAGCCAACAAATTAAAACTTGGCCAGGCTATTTGTGTTATGGAGCCACAGGCAGTCACTGCCCTAATGAACTCACACAGGCACCAGTGGAGATCTATTCACTGGCTCACACATTACCAAGGTTTACTCTGTGAAAACCCCAGAGTGACAATAGAAACAGTGCTCAGTCTAAACCCTGCCACTTTCTTGTCAGATGAGGAAATGTTTCCTGAGCATGATTGTGTTGAAGTGACCGAGGATGTTTACACCACTAGCCCCAACTTCCAAGACAAAACACTCCCTTCCCTGGATCAGACACTACTTACAGATGGGAGCAGTCTCATTAAAAATGGGGAAAACCTTGCTGATATGCAGTCACCACTACTGAACAGGTGGTGGAAGCAGATCTCTACCCTGAGAATGGTCTGCACAATGAGCAGAAATCTGGGCACTGGGATGAGCCCTGCAGCTAGCCGCTGGGCAAGCAGTGAACATTTACACTGACTCTAAATATGCATTCACTACCATTCTTATCCACAAGGTGATTTATAAAGAAAAAGGCCTCTAAACTGCCAGAAGAAAAGAAATAAAAAACAGAGAAGAAATCTTCAACTATTAGAAGCAATCTGGAAACCAGACAGAGTCTCCATCATCCTCTGCCAGGGACATTAAAAAGGAACGGATATGGTGACTCAAGGAAACAGGCTAGCTACAAAGCAGTTCAGCAAGTGGATGAAGGAACTCATGGAATATGAGTCCCAGAATTGACACTGCAGCTGTCCCTCTTATGACAAAAACTAATCAGCTAAGTTGTACCTGGGAAGAACAAAAATGGACCAAGAGAGAAGGGGAAAGCTGAATCCCCGAAGGAACTTTGCTGCTCCGAGATAATCAGATTTTCATCCTGAAAGGAGCCATGCATGCCCTCATCCAGCTATACCACAAACACACCCACCTAGGGAAAACTGCCCTGGAAGCCTTACTCAGGAGATACTACTACATAGTCTGACTAGCTTCCCTCTGTGCCACCATTAGCAGCCAGTGCCAAGTTTGTGCCAAAAACAACCCTCTGTAAGGCCCCCAAAGTCTGGCCAGTATACAATACACAGGGACAGCCCCTTTTGAAGATCTCACAGTAGATTTCACAGAAGTGAAACCAAGTCAGGAGTACAAATACCGGTCAGTGAAGATATGCACCTTTTCAGGATGGGTCGAAGCTTTCCCCACTCACACCGACAAGGCAAGAGAAGTGACTAAGGATTTACTTAAAGAAATCATTCCCTGACATGGGCTGCCACTGTCTATTGCTAGCAACAGTGGCCCAGGCTTCCTGAGTGCCATAGTCCAAGAGCTGGTGACAATGTTAGGGATCAAGTGGAAACTCCATACCGGTTACAGGTCCCAGAGTTCATGGAAAGTTGAATGCATTAATTGAACCCTCAAAGCCACCCTAGCCAAATTCTGCCAAGAAACTGGTCTCCCCTGGGTAAACTTACTTCCCTTAACCCTCTTCTGAGTTAGGTGCACTCCAGGACCCACAGGCTATTCACCATTTGAAATTCTATTTGGATGGCCACCCTCAATTATCCAGGCCTTCAAAGGAAATCTCAAGCTCCTGAGGGAGGCTAGCCAAGATTCCATTCTCCAGCATCTGTGGAAAACTCTAGCCCAAATACATAAAACTGTCTTGTCCTGAAACCTCATCCCACTGGGACACCCATTGCACTCCCCACCAGCCAGGGGAACTAGTTTGGGTCAAAGACTGGAAAAAAGAACCACTTCAGCCTTCCTGGAGAGGTCCCATACTGTGATCCTTGTAATTCCTACTGCTCTTAAGGTTGAAAGCATCATCCCTTGGATCCATCATTCCAGGGTCAAGAAGGCCCACTCCAATATAGAACAGGACTGCTGGACAGCCCAACCCATACCCGGCCACCCCTTGAGAGAGTGTGTCAACTGGGATCCCTGAACACCGATCTTATGAAATGCCTTCTGAATGTACCCCTGCTCCTGGTGGATCCTGTGCTTATATGGCCTACTTGCCCTGGTATTCAGAGTTGGACTACCTGTTGTGGCTCCTGCAGACTGGACTATAGCAAATAGAGCTTTAATTGCAATAGTTTATTGGTGTGTCATAAGATGTCTCTGTGCCTTGTCTTCCTTATCCTTTTCTTCCTTACCCCCTCCCTAGGAACCAATACACACCCCCAAAACCAATGGCAGTTAAAAATCAGTCAGACCTGGGGGTAATCAACCTGTGCTGAATGCTGTGACCCCCTTTTTAACAGGGACGACCTCAGCTTCTGTAGTGTTCAATGCTTGCAGAGCAATAAGAAATGACATTACCCTTGCCCCCGGGGATGTGTCAAGACCACGTCTATAGCACCTACAACAAATACCTATGCTGAAGGACCTCCAATGACGGGCACTTCTGCTGCTCTTGGGGCCTAGTAGTGGTGCCACCTGGGAGGGGGCCCCTACTTCCCCATATATCCTGCAGAAGGTTCCCGGATTGGCAAACTGTACATCAGGAACCTGAAACCCCATGAAACTCACCTTATTAAACATAACCACTGGATTGGAAAAATACCTTTTTAAAAGCCCAAACAAGACTAAAACTAGGAATTGGAATATATAACCCAGTGGGGCCAAACCCAGGGGACCTCATATTATTCCAGCTGATCCCAGTAACACATCCCCCAGAGAAAACTCTGGTTAAAGATATCAGTAAAGCTACCCAGACCCTAAAAGCCAAAGTCAGAACAGCCCCCCACAATGTCTTTTTGAACCAAGTTTGAAATTTCCACCAACTCCTAAATAAATCCCAGCCCAACATAGCTGCATCCAGCTGGCTATGTACTTCCTCAAGTCTAAATATCTTCCCTGTACCTGTCCCATGGTACATAACCCTCTTGACCTCTGACAGCTCCATGGTGGGAAACAGGCTCCTCCCAGTCCACATAACCAAACACCCAGGAAAACTGGCTAACTGTAAAAACACAGCTACCAGCACCCTTTCAACTATCCACCCTCTTGGAAAGGTTAAGTGTGATACCACCCACCCATTCAATGAGTCTAACTGATGCACCACAAACTCCACCATCTGGGTCTGTAGCACCAATGCCTAATGGTGCCTACCCCAGGATGAACAAGGCATCTGTTATCTGGCTTGGCCAGTACCATCATTCTCAGTGTATGGAGAAGAATTGCCTGGAGAGCTCTCCCAAGCCAAATGACCAATACATGCAATTCCCCTACTCTTAGTACTAGGAGTAGTCAGAAACACAGCAGTAGCAGTGGCCTCACTCACAGTTGGATAGGAGGGCTTACAAACCCTAGCACAGGAAATAGCAAATAACCTCAAAGAAATATCAGGGGCTTTCATCAGTTTGCAAGATCAGAAAGACTTGTTGGCAGAAGTGGTTTTACAAAACAGGAGAGAATTAGACTTGCTCACCACAGGTTCAGGGAGGATCTGCCAGGCCCTGGGGGAAAAATGCTGTTTTTATGCAAATTCCTCAGGGATATTTAGGGACAAAGTAGCCCTGCTGAAAGAATGAGCCAAAGGCTGCTTAAACCACACATACCAGGCATCTGCCAATGGGAACTACTTCCAGTATCTCCTTTCCTGGATTTTTCCACTTATGCCAGGAATAGTCACAGTTTTCTTCCTCTTAACTTTTGGGCCATGCATTCTATGGTACCTTACACAGTACATCACTTCCCGAATGAATGCCTTAAAACACCAGGTAATGCCTCATGTTAAGTATCAACCCTTGGGGACTATAGAAAAATCCCCATATTAAGAGATGATGCACCATAAAAAAAATATTATAAGGGCATCAAAGGGGGGGAATGATGAAGAAAGTGCTGCAACCCTGTTACCCCCCTCAGCAGAAACCTGCAGCTTCAGAAAAATAACTGCCTCTCCTCCCTTTCTCCCTTGGAATCCACAACTTAGGGAGATAAGTGCACTCCTCTCCCTTTTGTCTGGAATCCACAAAAATAATGACTCTTCTCCACTCTTCCCTAAGGCCCTCTAATTTAGAAGATAAGCTAAACTTGCACTTCACTTTTGTAAACCCTGCCTGCTCACCTGCTCAAGAATTTACCTACATAAGGTCCCTATATAAACTAATGAAAGATAAAATTAGAGGCTCAGAATTTGAAGACTTGACTCTCCTCTGGGCCCATGTGTAATAAAACTTCATTCCTCTGTCTCTCTGAGTGTCACCTGGGTTTTCTTATCATCTAAGTTTCATTTCTGCCACAACAAAGACACAAATAAGAATATAACATTAATTGGAAAAATGTATAGAAACTGTTACTGAAGAAGCACACATATTGATATAAATAAAAATATTTTAAATTAACATTGTTAAATATATTCAAAGAGTAAAATGAACCATGGACAGAGAACTAAAGGAACTAAGAGAATGATATCTTACCAAAACAAAGACAACCAATAAAAAGAAAGAGATTATAAAAAGATAATTAGCAAAATTTCTGCAGTCAATATACATACTCATATGAAAAATGAATAGAAGAATTCAAGAGAAGATTTCAGCTAACTGAAGAAAGAAGCACTGAACTTAAAAAAAAATGGTCAAATGAGGTAATCCAGGCTGAGAAACAGAAATTTTAAAAAGATGAATTAAAATTAATAGAATATCAAAGACTGTAGGATGCCTTCAAGTGATCTAACATATGCAAAATGGGAGTCCCAGACAAAGAATAGAGACAAATGGACAAGAAGAATATCTGAAGAAATAATGGACAATAACCTTCCCCAATGTGATACATAACAAATCTACACCTCCAAGATATGCAGCAAACTCTAAATAGAATAAAATAAAAGCAATCTACATTGATACACTTTTTAATCAAAATTTCAAAATACAAAGACAGCAAGAGAATCTTAAAAACAGCAAGAAAGAATCTACTTGCCACATAAAAGAAATTCTCAATAAGTTTAACAACCAATGTTTCTTCAGAAACTTTGGAGGACAGAAGGCAATGAGAAGATGTATTTAAAGTGCTGAAAGAATAAAATGCTCAACATAGAACTGGATCTAGAAAACTATACTTCAAACATGAAGAAGAAATTGAGATATTCTCAGAAAAATAAAAGCACAAGTGTTTATTTTTAGTATCTCTGCTCTACAATAAATGCTAAAGGGATTCATTTAGGCTGAAATAAAAGGGCATGAGGCAGTATCTAGAAGCCATACATAGAAATAAACTTAACAGCTTATACATTGGGGAAAATATTTGGAAACCACATACCAATAATGGTTTAATATTCAGAACATACAAAGAAATCATTTAACTCAACAAGAAAATGACAAATCAGATGAAAAAGGAGCAAAATATTTGAATAGACATTTCTCCAAAGATTTCTAAATGTCCAAAAAGCATGCTCAACATCATTAGCCATTAGGAAAATGCAAATCCAAATCACTATGAGATATCATACCCCACTCACTAGAATGACCACTAATTAAAAAATGGAAAATGACAAATGTTGGATAGAATGTGGAAAAATAGAAATATATATGTTCATTGCTGGTGAGAATGTAAATAGTGGGGAAAAAGTTTGGCAGTTTCTCAGAAAGTTAGGTATAAAATTACCATACATCTTGGCAATCCCACTTCTTCCTGGTTAAAAAGCTGAAAGCAGGGGCTTCAACAGTATTTGGGGACAGATTTTCATAGCAGCCTTAATCACATTTGCCAAAAGATGGAGGCAACCTCTCTCTAAGCCAAACTCAGTATATGAATGCATTACCTTCCCCCCAGCGTGGGACATGACTACCGGGTATGAGCCTCCCTGGCAATGAGAGATTAATACCAAGTGCTAACTGGCAATACGACTGGAAAAAGGCCTTGAATAAAAGGGGGAAAAGGTAAAGACAAATGAGTTCATGTGGCTAAGAGTCTTCAGAGTGAGTCAGGAGGTCATCCCAGAGGTAATGCTTATGCACACCTCACTAGGATCTCATAGAGCACAATAGTGTATATCACGGCACACAAAGGGGCTGCTGAGGGCTCTGGAGACACCCAGGTCCTATATAAGGGGGGATATCTCCAGAGATTGATGCCTTATCAGTGGGTTCTACTTTGGAATCTGTGCTCCTCAGACTGACAGAGCTGGACTCAAATAAGTCCTCCATGTACATGGTACATCAGACCCTTTTATTCAAACCTATATGTGATGTTGGAGTTTGTAGGTGTACTTCCAAAGACTGGAGCCTCTGCCCTGCCCATGTGCCAGCTGTGCCTGGAATCTTGGTGGAGCTGCAACTCCTACTCTACAGCTCAATGGACTCACCCCAGTCACCTGGTGAGGAGACGATGATGGACAACAGCCATCCCAAGGAATGGAGAGAGCCTGCAGCTGCAGGCAGGATAATTGAATCCACTGTATCCATGGGATATAAGCCCCCTCTCACTTGCAGGTGGAATGGA
>JAQZBX010023572.1:0-30721 GCA_029593785.1 Cabassous unicinctus | reverse complement strand
TGCAGATTAAAACTGCTATTTATTTATCTATTTACCTACCTATCTATCTTAGATTCACAAAAATTCATAAGTTTGACCACAATCCCTGTTGTTGAGGCTGCAGAATAAAAGGCACATTGCTGATGGGACTGCAAAATGGTACAACAGATAATTTGGCAATATCTTTTAAAAATACCAGTGTACCTAAACTTTGACTCAGCAACCCCAATTCCTAAGAATTTACTCTGAAAATGCACCTCCACAAATAAGAAACATATGCATAAAGTTGTTCACCCTACCATTATTTGTAAGAACAAAATACTGGAAACAATCCAAAGTCTATCAACAGGGCACTGATTAAACAAACATAATGGGTGAACTATAAATGGCCATTAAGAAAAAGGATGAAGAATACGTCTAGTACTAATATAGATGAATGTAGTTAATATTTTATTAAATAAATAAATTCACTTCATTCACTTACAAAATATTCTATATTACATTTAGAGTGAGAAAGGGAACTAAGACTCATGCATCCATGTGTGTGTTAATTTATTTTTATGCTTAATTTTTTTAAAAAAACCACTGGAATGATAAACTATAAATCAATAAAACAATAGTTACTTATCTGAAGCAAAAGGAAAAAAGGCAGGGAAGATAAGGATCAAAACTAGACTAATGTTTTACATATTCAAAATATTAAATTAAAAGAGAAAAAGTCAAAAAGGGTTTTAGATATCCTGGCAGACTAGATATCCTGAAGATCCATCCTAGCATGAAATACCTAAAAGTGCCAGATAAAATCCAAAACTTTTGCTATAAAAAGACAGTACAGAATGAAAAGATCATTAACAATGTGGAGAAGTATTTTTCAAATACTAGCCTACAAGCAATTAGAATCCAGGATATATAAAAGACACACCAAACTTTAGACCAAACTTCCTACAAGAAACATGGGCAAAAAACATGAAAAGAAATTTCAAAATGAAATGTTGATGGTGAATTAACCTAATTAGTAATCAATGATATATAAATTTAAACCATGCTGTGGTATCAGATTGCCAACAATGAAAGGAGACTCAGGGTTCATAAGAATATGCAACAACTATAACTCTTGCCTCTTGCTGGTGTGAGTTTAAACTAGCATGAACACTTTGGAAAACAATTTTGAACTACCTAGAAGAGGTGCATATCATAGGAACTAGCAAATCTACTACTAGAAATACATCCTAGAGGAATTTCTTAAACACATATGCTTGAAGGAATTTCCAGAATGGCCAAAATAGCATTGTTTACCATACTGAAATATTCAGAACAACCTAAATAACCATTGCTGGAAAATACATAAATTAACTGTGGTATTGTCTCACAAGAGAATTCTGTATAGCAGTAAAAATTAATGAAACAGAGAGGGTGTGACTGAAGCGGTTGAGTGCCCACCTCCCACACGGGAGGTCCTGGGTTCAGTTCCTGGTGCCTTCTGAAAAAACAAGAAAACAAACAACAAGCAAAACAAACAATAAACCAACTCAGGGGAGCTGATGTGGTTCAGTGGTTAAGCACAGGCTTCCCACATACGAAGTCCCGGATTCATTCCCCAACCCCAGCACCTCAAAAAATAATATAAAAAAATAATATAAAAAACTAATGAAACATACTAAAGCCAAAAGTATCAAAGTAGATGTACTCAAAATATAATACTGGGTGAGAAACAAAAGCAAGTTGCATAAAAATATATAGTTTGCCTCAATTTGTAGAAAATTCAAAATGAAAAAGTCTATTTATGAAAAAAATCACAATAGACAAATTCAGGATAATACCTCTAGGGGGCAGGATAGGAAATGCAATTGAGGAAATCCTCAAAGGTATTATGAATTATTTCTTAAGCTACATAGTAAAAAGATATGTTTAATTATTATTCATTAAATTGCATGTATATATTATATCATGTATATTTTATGAAAAATAAAAGTAATTTTAAAGACTCACTTTCATTTATTTGCATATTCTAAGATATCTATGAGATATATATTTTCTGGCAAGAAACTTAAAAAAAAAAAAACAACACTTAAAATTTAATGAATTTCCATTTAAATAAAGAATTTTAAAAGAATAAAATTCACTTATACAGTTATAATGACAGATTTTCTTAGTAGATACTTGCTTGCCTTTTAAAGAACACTCTCCTCCTTCTTCCACCAGAATCTGGAAGAAAACCAAAATTTTAACAAATCCAAAGTATACACAACGATATCTGTTTATATCTGCCTTATTTCAGTTTTCTCATTCATAATTCAGAAAGGCTATTTTAAAACCATAGCAATTCATTCTATAGTATTCTTCCTTTACATTACTTTAAATCGACAAAGATTATTTAAATCCATGAAGACAAGTTACCTGGTGATGAACAATAAAATGAAATAATTGGTTTAGAAACAGCAGGCAAAAGAATACACACTGATAATAAATGAATTACTGACAAAAAGGAAAGGCTTATGGTAATCATAGTAAATGCAGTAGAAAATAAGACAATTTGAGAACTTATTTTGTCATTCTTTTTCTAATTTCTTAAGTTGGATATCAGCTCATTTACTTTCAGTTTTTTAAAAAAATAAAAGTTCTTAGAGGTATAAATTTTCTGTAGAGCACACCATTGGTTTTGGTTTTCATTACTTTATATATAATTCATATATCCTTTTATATCCTTTCTTTTCTTTCCTTTCATTTTTAAACCCAGAGTATTTCTGAATTCCGAGCAGGTTAAACATCTTTTTTTGGTTGATTTCTAATTTTACTGAATTAGAATGTGTAATGAAAGAATGTGTCTGCAAATCTCTACCTTGGGAAATTTCTTAAATTTTCTTTATGGCTTACTACATGACTGATATTTGTAAATGTACCATGGGCATACAGAAAATATACTCTGTTGTTAGAATAGTTTTAGATAGAAAGATGGATAGCATAAATTAGAAACAGTCTAGCTGTTCACCAAACCTGTTACTCTTTTTACTTAACTACATGAAGCATAGTCCGCCCTCTCCCAACCCCACTAGTCATCATTTAAAAAGTCTTGTCTATTTAACCACATTCATGACTCGAACTTGCACCAAAAAAGATACAAGTTGAGACAGGTGACACATCCCAAAGCAGGCATGCACCACAACGCCTATTTCAGATCTGTTCATGGAAGAGAGCAGACAAAGAAGATCCTCCCAAAGGGAATAATCAAAGTTAATCAAAGATGCCATCCCACCCTCCAGGGCAGCAGCATTCACAAGCTCGAATAGCAGGATTTTACCATTGTGTGAACCATTAACTTAGTATCTCCTAGTCTCTTTTCCAAATGGGTATTTTTATTGCATTTATATTGTCCTTGTTCCACTAATATGTTTTCTTTATGAACATCTTTAGTTCTTTTTACTTTCAACCTCTGTAATTATGTTCTAGATATATTTCTTATAAAATAGATACAGATAATTCAGTTTTTTCCTCCTCAGTTTGATATTCTTTGACTCTTTTTTAAAATCCATTTTAATCCTCTCCTTCCTCCCCGTTTTTGCTGTTTTGTGTCCATTCGCTGGGCAATTCTCTGTGTCTGCTTCCTGCCCTCTCTTCTCATCCTTCTCCTCCTGTCTTCACCGGGATTCAATCCTGGGATTCGATCCTGGGGACCTCCGATGTGGGAGAGAGGCATTCTGCCACCTGCGCCACCTCAGTTCCTGGTTCTTCAGCATGTCTCCTCTTGGCTCTCCTTTGTGTCACTCTCCTGTTACATCATCATCTTGCTGCAGGGCTCGGCAGGGCCTGGCACGCCCATGCATGGGGCCTGGGGGCTCGCCCCCGAGCGGGGCCCCTGCACACCTTCTACATTTTTTTATTTTACTGGGAGGTTCCGGGGATCGAACCCAGGTCCCTCCCTATGGAAGACGGATGCCCAACCATTTGAGACACATCCGCCCCTTCTTTGACTCTTGCTAATGAAAGTCAGCTCCTTCACATTTAATTTATTACATGAAAACTAGGTTTTATTTCATACATTTTATGTTTACCATTTATGTAGAAGTACTATTTCATTTTCTTCTACCTTAATCAGGTTTCATAATATGACATCCCCACTACTTTGAATTCTGAAGCTCTTCCATGTATCTCCATTTCTCTAGTAATTATCTTCCCCAATTTTAACAATCATCCTTATTACACATCTCCATCAAAATTAAATAATTATACTCCTCCCCCAAGGCCAAATTCTTTCCTATTACCCTCCATCCCAACAAAGGGATCTTGAGAACACCACTACGTGTCCACTCCATACACACCATCTACCATCGAAGAGATTTTTTTTGTGCATATTCTATTGTGCTAACATATATAAGATAAAATTTGCAATTAATTCATTTCACACACAATATTTGTCCTTTTGTGTCTGGTTTATTTCACTCAACATGATGTCTTCAAGCTTTATCCATGTTGCTGCATATATCAGGATATCATTCTTAATGACTAAATAATATTCCATTGTATGTATGTACAATTTGTTTATCAATACATTCATCCATTGATGGACACCTGTGCTGTTTCTAGCTTTTGGCTATTGTGAACAATGGTGCTAAAAACATGTACAAGTATCTGGTTTGAATCTCTGCTTTCTAATCTTTGGGGTATACACCTAAGAGACGAATTACTGAGAGATAGGGTAATTCTGTTTAACATTTTGAGGAACCACTGAACTGTTTTCCATAGTTGCTGCATCTTTATACATTCCCACCAACAATGCATGGTGGTTCCTATTTCTCCATATCCTCACCAACATTTATTTTCAAAATTTTTAAAAAAATAATTTTTCTCTTAATTTCAAACTTAAAAGTTAGTTGCAAAAATAATACAAACACCATTCAGAGTACTCCAACACACCTCTACTCCCCCAGATATTCAGAACCACCAATTTTAACATTTTGATACCTTTACCATATCATTTTATCGATCTATAATCTATCCATCTATTTTCTGAATATTAAAGAGCAGGATGCACACATAATAATCCTAATGACCTTAAATGCAGTTACCAAGTTTAAGAAATTTAACATTGATATAAAGCTTACATTCTACATTACAATTTTTTCTTATGTCCCAATAATGCTCCTTTTAGATTTTTCTTCTCCATTTCTGGATCTTATCCAGGATTATATATTGCATTTAAATAGCTTTATATCTTTTTAGTCTCCTTTTTTTAATTTTAGAAATATATACACAACATAAATCTTTCCATCCCACCCCCACAAGCATACCATTCAGTGGGATTAATCATATTCACAATGTTGAATATTACCACCATCCATTATTATTACTTTCTCTTTACTACAAACAGAAACCCTAAGTTTGCATTAACTCCCCATTGCCCATGTCCCACATCGCTAGTAACCTGTACTCTTATTTTCTCTATGAGCTTACATATTCTCTGATATTTTCTTTGTGGTTACCATGAGACTAAAATTTAATATCCTAAATATACAATGTTCTCATCTGCTTTGCTAACAACTTAACAACTACAATAGTATACATAAACTAGGTTCATTATAGCCTTCTATGCCCTCATGTTTATGTAGTTCTTATCAAAAGTTACATATTTATACACTGAGTCAAAAACACTGATTTAGCATCACATTTTATGCATTTGCCTTTTAGATACTGTAGGAATTAAAAAGTGGAGTTACAAATCAAAAATACAGTTGTACTGGTATGTATATTTATGCATGCCATTATCTATACCAAAGATCTTTATTTCTCCATGTGGCTTCACTCAATCGCTAGTATTGTTTCCTTTCCACTTGCAGAATACCCTTTAGCATTTCTTATAGGGCTTGTCTAGTGGTGAAGCAGTCTCCAGCTTTTGTTTTTCTGGGAATGGTTTAATTTCTCCTTGGTTCTTACAGTTTCACCAGATACAGAATTCTTGGTTGACAATTTTTTGCTTTCAGCACTTTAAATTTGTCTTCCCACTGCTTTGTTGCCTCCATGGCTTCCAATGCAAAATCGGCACTAAATCATATTGAGGCTCCCTTGTATGTGACACGTTGCTTCTCTCTTGTGGCTTTCAGAATTCTCTCTTCATCTGTGGCATTTGACAGTTTGATTATAACATGATACAATATGGGTCTATTTGAGTTTATCTTGTTTGAAATTTGTTAAGCATCTGGATGTGTATATTCATGTCTTTTGTTAAATTTGGGAAGTTTGAAGCCACTACTTCTTTGAATATTCTTGCTGTCCCTTTCTTTCTTTTCCTTCTGGGACTCCAGGGAATTTATTCCTGTTATTGTGTTCTTCACCTCTCTATGGTTAATTCTCATAATTTCCATCTCTCTACTGATACTGTTTGTGTTCATCAACT
This sequence comes from Cabassous unicinctus, assembly GCA_029593785.1. Lineage (NCBI taxonomy): Eukaryota > Metazoa > Chordata > Mammalia > Cingulata > Chlamyphoridae > Cabassous > Cabassous unicinctus. The sequence continues at coordinate 24,354 of JAQZBX010023572.1, read as the reverse complement.
GTTTCCTGATTTCCTTTATTCCTCTGTCCATGATTTCCTTTAGCTCTCTGAGCCTATTTAGGATGACTTTTTAAAAAGTCTTTGTCTAGAATGTCCCATGTTTGATCCTCATTGATGGTTTCTAATGCTTTAATCTTCTTTGCCTTGATCACCACTTCCTGCTTCTTTGTTTTGTAATCTTTTGTTGAAACCTGACCATTCTGACATCTTAGTATTATTGCTGGGATTTGGACTCTTAGGCATATGTGTTCCTTAAGCTTGTATCTAGCTAGTGTAACGACAGACCTTTTCTTGACAGCCAGGAGGTAACAAAAAGAAAAATATACCAAATGTAAGATATGGGCTATAGTTAGTAGTAATACTTTGATGATGTTTTCATAATTTGCTACAAATGTTCCAAAACAATGCAAGGTATTGGTGGTGGGGTGATGTCTGGGAGCCATGTATGATATTACGCATGTTTATTTTCTAAGTTCACAACTTTTACTATACGCTTATTGTTTATGTATGTTTATGTATAAATGACTTACTTCAATAAATATTTTAAATGAAAAAAAAAAAGAAAAAAAGTAAAAAACAAGGAGGAGGAAAAGGAAAATACCTTTCCCAGTCTTTGCAGATTCACCTGTGCGAGAGCTTTCCTTCAGAACTTATTCATACAATCAGTTTATAAAATAGCTCCAGGCCAAAGCTTAAGGGCCTCCCTGATCCTTTCTGCACATGCCTCTTGACTTGGTCAGGCATGTGCAGCACTAGGAATCTCCCCATTTACAAAGATATCAATGTCCCCTCTTAGGAAACATTTTTTTCCTCTTAGAAAGAGTTTCCTCACTGTCCCAAACACTGCACTGTAAGTCCTACAGTTCATAGTCCCTTGCCTCAGGATGCACAATTTGACTGCCTTCCCACAGCATTCTGTAGTAGAGTTCTGTGAGCCACCTTCTACATGCAGGGCAAGTTCTAAGATGGTGTCTCATTCAGGCCACCACACTGAGAGGGACATACATGCTCCCAGTATGTGCACAAGGGCTACATACTGAACTGGGACTAGGGGTCCACACAGGGAGCATGGGCTGGCTGCATACCAAGCCAGTGAGAGGATGTGGGTGGGGCCAGACAGGCACCATGAGATCCTACCACTTTTAAGCGGCTTTTTTTTAAAAACAAATCAATTTTATGGATACATATTAATAAAGCATACAATTCATCCAAAGTGTACAGTCAATGGTATCTGGTATAATCACATAGTTGTACATTCATCACTTCAATCATTATTAGAGCATTTTCATTATTTCAATAATAATAATAAATAAAAAAACAAACAAGAAAAGTCTTAACTATTCAATCTCTCTAGGCATCCCCTGCTGTATATAGCTGCTATTTCTGGCTATTCTTGCACAATTATTCATTCATTTATTAAGCAGTTTTGTTGAGATATAGTCACATACCATAGGATCGATCCAAAGTGTATAATCAATGGCTATTAGTATAATCACAATGCTATGCATTCATCACCACAAAAAATTTTAGAACAACTTCATTACTCCAAAAAGAAAAACTCCATACCCCTTAGCAGCCCATCCCCACATTTACATAACCACTAATCTAATTTCATCTTTATAAATTGATTTATATTTACATTTTATATAAATGGAATCATACAATATGTAGTACTTTGTGTCTGGTTTCTTTCACTTAGCATAAAGTGTTTTTTTTTTTCGTCTGATATTAACATCTTTAGTATTAACATACATTTGTTCAGTTTCAAAGAAAGTCTTAAAAATGCAATTTTACCCACATTCATATTTCACGTGGTTTTACTATGCTATACAGTCCGATGTTACATTTTTTAGCTTTCCTTTTAGTAACATACATGACCTTAGATTTTCCCTTTAAACACTTAATTGGCCTTTTTGATTCAGCAGTTGCCTTGTGTGGTAGTTTGAAATTATTTCATGAATACCAAAAAGAGAAAGATTATGTTTGTGAACTAATCCATTTCTTTGGATGTGAGACCCTTTCAACTGGACTACATCAGTGAGGTGTGACTCAGGTTGAGTTTCCACCCTCATGCTGGGTCTGATAAAAATGGAGACACAGAAAGAGACACACACAGGAAAAGGAAGCCACCATATTGCTCTTGCTATGTGAGAGAAAGGGCTCCAGTTTTTACCACAGCTGAGCTGCAAGGAGAGGAGCCCTCAGGAGGCTCAAGGGGATGAGGCCCAGGGAGAGATGAGCCATATGCCTGATAGCTTGCAGCTGAACTCAGGAAGAAAGTGGAGTAGCTGAGACTAATAGAGGAGGCCAAGAAAGAGACAAGCTCTATGCCTGGTTGCCCTCAGCTGAGCTCTGGAAGACAGTACAGACCTGAAGGCAGAGACCTCAGCAGAGATTGGTGGCCATCTTGCTTCAGCACATGGCAGCTGATTTTGGTGGGAAAGCATCTCTGCTGATGCCTTAATTTGGACATTTTATGACCTTGGGACTGTAAAGCTTTTATCCCAAATAAATATCCATTATAAAAGTCAACACATTTCTGGTACTTTGCACTAGCAGCTCTTTGGCAAACTAAAACACCCTGTTACAACAATATTTTAACTGTTTTTTGAAGCTTTTAGAGTTATTACTGCCAGTTCTTGCTGGTTGGTCAAAGCTTCTATTGGGGGACGGAACCTGAAATGTCTCACTGTCGTCTTATGGCTCTATTTTAAAGTTTTTAAAATAAAGGGTATGAAATGATATCTCACTGTGGTTTTGACTTGCATTTCCCTAATGAATGGCTAATGAAGTTGAACATCTTTTCATGTGCTTACTGACCATTTGTATATCTTCTTTGGAGAAATACTGATTCAAGTCCTTGCCTGTTTTTAAATTGGGTTGTTTGCTTTTATTAAGGTGTCGGATTTTTTTTTATATTCTGAAAGTAAATCTATCAGATACATGATTTCAAAATATTTTCTCCCATATTGTAGGCTGTCTTTTCACTTTCTTGATAATGTCCTTTGATGCACAAAAATTTTAATTTTCATGAAGTCCAATTAATCTGGTTTTATTTATTTTTTCTTGTGGTTTTCGTGTCATATTTAAGAATCCATTGCCTAATGCCAGCTCCTGAAGATGTTCCCCTAGGCTTTCTCTATGAGTTTTAAAGTTTTAACTCTTTCTTAGGTCATTCATACACTTCACTTATTTTTTGTATATGGCGTGAGATGGGTTCCAATGTCACTCTTTTTCATGTAGATTCAGTTTTCCCAGCACCATTTGTTGAAGAGACTTTTTTTTCCTATTGAGTGGTATTTTAGTTTGCCAAAGGGCTACAATGTAAAGTACCAGAAATGAGTTGGTTTTTATAAAGGGGATTTTGGGGGGTAGAAGCTTAGAGTTCCAAGGACATGAAAAGTCTAACCCAAGGCACCATAAGAGGTCCTTTCTCACCAAAGTCAGCTGCCATGTGATGTAGCAAGATGGCTGCTGATCTCTGCCGAGGTCTCAGCCTTTCTGCAATTGTAGGCAAACTTGGCATAGGGCTTGTCTCTTACCAGGCCTCCTCTCAGTTTCAGTGACTCTGCTTTCTTCCCGAGATCAGCTGAAAGTTATCACGCATATGGCTCATCTCTCCCTGAGCCTCAGTTCCTTGAGCCTCTCGGGGGCTCCTCTCCTTGCATCTCAACTGTAGGCAAAATTGGAGTCCTTTCTCTCAATTGGCAGAATCAAACATGGCAGCATCTTTTTCCTGTGTCTCTGTTTTTATCAGACCCAGCAAGAGGGCAGAGACTCAACCGGAGTCACACCTCACTAACGTAGTCCAGTCAAAAGGGTCTCACATCCACAAAAATGGATTAGTTTCTTTTTGGGATTCATAAAATATTCAAACTGCCATAAGTGGATATTGCATGCTTGTAGGAAATCAATTGGTTATACAGGTGTGGGTTTCATTCTGAACTGGCAATTCTATTCCATTACTCCATATGTCTGTCCTTATGCCAATACCATACTGTTTTGATTACAGTAGCTTTACACTAAGTTTTTAAACTGGGAAGAGAGAGCCCTCCAACTTTGTTCTTTTTCAAGATGATTTGGGCTATTGGGGGCCCCTTTTCTGTTTCATATGAATTTCATGATTGGCTCTTCTATTTATGCAAAAAAGACTGCTGGAATTTTGATAGGGATTACACTGAATTTGTAATTTCATGCTGGGTAGCATCGACATCTTAGCGATATTAAGTCCTTCAGTTCTTTAATTTCTTTCATCAATGTTTTATAGATTTCAGTATACAATCCTTTACATGATGGGTTAAACTTATTCCTAGGTATTTTATTCTTTTAGATGCTATGATAAATTGAATTTTCTTGATTTCCTTTTCAGCTTGTTCATTGCTGGTGTACAGACCACAACCGATTTTTGTGCACTGATCTTGTTACTTTGACAAATTCTTTTATTAGGTTTTAAAGTTTTCTTGTGGATTCATTGGGATTTTCTTAAGATGTCATTTGCAGATAGAGATAGTTTTAGTTCTTCTCTTCTACCTGGTATGTCATTTCTTTTTCTTCCTTAATTGTTCTGAGTAGAACTTCCAGTATTATGTTGAATAGTAGTGGTTAAGGCAGGCATCCTTGTCTTGTTCCTGATCTTGGGGTGGGGGTGGGGGGAGAGCTTTCAGTCTTTCACCACTGAGCGTCATGTTAACTGTAGGTATTTATAAATGCAGTTTATCATGTTGAGGAAATTTCCTTTTATTCCTTTTTTTCTGAGTATTTTTATCAAGAAAGGTTGCTGGATTTTGTCTTTATCTGGCTTTTGTGTAGAGGTGATTCTGGCCTCATAAAATGTGTTAGGAAGGACACCCTTCACTTGAAATTTTTCGAAGAGTTTGGAAAGAATTGATGTTAATTCTTAAATTTTTGGTAGAATTCAGCAGGGAAGCCATCTGGTCCTGTGATTTTCTTTGTTAGGAGGCTTTTGATTACTGATGAATCTTTTTAATTGTTATAGGTCTGTTAAGATTCACTATTTAGTTTTCTTCTTTTTTAATTGAAGAAAGCACATTTTAAAATAATTGTACTATTAACTACAGACTGTGGTTTAACTTAGGGCTCACTGTTTATGTAGTATAGTTGCATGGATTTTTTTTTAAAAGGTTATTCTATTACCATATATACAACCTAACATTTCCCCTTTTAACCACATTCAGATATATATTTTACAGTGCTATTAATTATGTTCACAATGTTGTGCTATCATCATCACCACCTACTACCAGAACATTTCCATCTTTCCACAGAGGAATTCTGTACATTTTAAGCCTGAACTCTCTATTCCCTATCTCCACCCAAGGTAACCTATATTCTATATTCTGACTCTATGACTTTGCTTATTCTAATTATTCATTATCAGTGAGCTCATACAATATTTGTCCCTTTGTTTCTGGCTTATTTCACTCAACATGATGCACATCACTTCTGCTAATATTTCATTAGTGAGATACAGCCCCATGGCCACACCTAGATGAATGGAATATTAGGAAATGTGTTCCGTGGCGGGGTCGCCCTTTCACAGTGGCAGCTCTAATCTATAAAAGAAGGTGTATGAATTTTGGTGGACAGTTACCTTTTCTGCCACCCTCACCTATATTTTCTCTCTTGGTGCGTGCATGACACTACCACACCAATTACACGTTTACTCAAATCATAAATCCAGGTCTTTCTTCTCCCTTGACTAATCACGAATCACAAAGTACTATCAAATCTAGATCTCCTAAATCTTTGTGATAGCTCTTCCATCCTTACTGTCACTACCCAAATTTAAGCCCTCATTATTTCTTGCTATGCCTTGAGACTTGATGCTTCTCAAAGCCCTCCTTATTGTTGCTGGAGTCAACCTTTTAACACTCTGATGTCATCATATTCCCTTGCTAAAATTTCATCAGTGGCTCTCTGGTGATAGGAAATCGAGTATCAAAGTCATTTGTGAACTGGTATTTTGTATTGTCCAGAATTATCTCCTGATACTCCCTCACCCATTATAATTTTTGCTACAGAAGTAGCAATAACAACAATGAAATAAGGTACTTGCAGTTTCTAAAACAAGCTATATTCTCTCACATGTTACTTTCTACCTATCCTGGCTGCTCCTTCTGCCTAGCTTGACCATCTAGTAAACTTATTGATCAATACTCAGCTCAAAAGTTATCTCCTCTATAACACCTTCCCTGACTACCCATGAAACTTAGAAGTGACTTTTACTAGCTCCTACTGCATTTTCACAAAACAAAAATGGGGCAATTTACCTTAATGTATTAGATTTTTTCTGTTTCTGTCTAGCTACTAGATATTAGACTACAGCTTCTTGAAGACAGGTTCCATGTCCTTTCTTCCCTGCAGAGTCTGGTGCATAACAGAACGCACACTTCAAAACAACAAGGACTGTTTTGTTTTGTTTTTTAACCACTGTATCCCCAGTGCCTAGCAATACAGTTGACACTCAATAAATATCTATTAAATTAATTCTAAATATGTACTCCATGTATATATACTGAATTAAAAAGGAGAAAGAAATTAGTATAGGTGAAGTAAAACATGAGTTTGAGTTCTGGTTTGAGAGTGTGACCTTGAACAAGTTATTTAATCTCTCTGAACATGAGTCTCTTTTGCTGCAAAGACCTTAAACAATCAAACAGTTTTGCAGATTAAAGATAAAACACATAAAAGCTTCTACTACAATTCCTGGACTGCTATAACAGGCATGCAGCCTTATTAAGAGCAGGAGTTACAACATTACATAACAAATGTTTATAGATGTTTCAATATTTTAATATATGCCTATGTCTACCTGTAGCAAATTGGAACCTAACGCATCTTCATTTTGGAGTAAATTTTATAGTACTTATAGAAAGTATTTAAAATGCATCTAGATTGGTTTGTCTCACATAAAGCACATTATAGTTTCTGAATATAAAATATAGATTTTTATTTCTAAATCTAAGCTAAAATTTCTCCAGAGTAAGAAAATTTAAGAAAAGCAAAAGAGCTAGGCTAAAAAGAAATTTCAAATAAAAGCTAACTGTAAATCAAAGTAAATGGTTGTGCATGATAATACAAACTGACTTAATTGGAAAGATAATGAAAGAGTATGCTTTACCTCTCCAACTCCAAAGTCTCTTGACTGCTTAGAATGCAGTGCTTCCAAAGGGATATTATTACCCCTAAGGGTTATAAACAAGACAGTATTAAAGTTTGCTTTATTCCCTCTGAAAATTATTGTTCTGAATTTTGGTTTCCAAACTTGGCTGCAGGTCAGGATTAAATGGGAAGCTTTTTAAAAAATAAAGATTCATAAACTCCATCCCAAATATCCACTATTTGTTATATGTGGGTCAAACTCAACATTCTGTATATTAAAAATACCCCCTTCCTCAAGTGATTTAGATCTACAGCCAGATTTGGAAACTATGTTCTAAATCAATTTAATAAAGTAGATTTTAAAACTCAAAGCTTAACACTCTGATTTTTCACTCATAAGTTTCAGAATATTTGGAGACTTAACAACAAAGAAACTAATTTGTCAATTTTATTAAATAAATTGTAAACCTACTTTTAAATTAATTTATATATGCCGATCTCATAAAAATAGAATCTATATATTCATTATATAAATAGATATTTTAACTGGTTACTTAAGAAAGTACTTCTAGAATGAAAATAAATTCTAGTCCATGATTTTCAATTATTAAGGTCTGGCTAAACCACAATTATTACCCTGAAAGTTAAGATATTATGAAACTACCCCCTAAAATAAAGTTTTACTTGAGTTACCATTATATATAGAAGAGCCAGTAAGGCAGACCCAACAATCTATGGAATAAATAAAAAATAACCCATAATGGATGAGATTAAAAATCACCTTAAATACAGAACAGTTTTTACACCAGCAGCGAGATGAGGAAGCAAATCTGGTAAGCCTAATTGTTTCAACACGGGAAAATAATGCATCAATAATGGGGTAGGGGAAATGGTAATCCTGAACATAGAGAAAACAGGGAGTCTCTCAGAGGAAAATGTTGGCAATAGAGGGCTCTACCCCTAGAAGATAAACTGTCTCATAAAATGTTGATATGCTTGTTTACGCCATTAATATTTGAATTCTTCCCTTGTTCTAATTCTATAGTAACCAAGCCACCTTCCCATGGAGAGCTGCTTAAAGTAAGAAAATGTGTGTATCATGCCAGGAAGCAGTCTTATATAGATATAAAAGTTCCTGGAACACATAAGTCACTTTCCACAAATCTAATCAACTCTAAGAATCAGATAAGAAAGTATTTCTAGGATGGCAAATATGAACACTATACTCTCAACTAGAGTGATAGTACCAAGACTGTGAATCTGATAAGTCTTCTTTGAGATCAGATTCCCCACCTCAGACAGCAATACACCCAACTACATCACCATCAATTCAACCTTCAACATATATTATGCTAGATACTGATTTGCATTCCAAAGATTTACCAAAGAACTTACATATGGTTCACTGGATACTTCCGGAATTTTTTCTGTGGTATCTTCTTATGATAAAAAGTTTCAAATTTTCCTTAAAAAATAAAAGTATACACTGAACTAAAACTTTGGCGTAGTATCTTTCCATTTTCTAATTCAAAGCTTATCAGCATAATACGTACAGAGGAAAATCACTAAACTACAATGTACAATGTCATATAATACAAAGTCATTCTATCTCTGATTTCATAATCCTCCAAATACACACATATACATATATACATAATATGTACATATATATAAAAACTGGAAAAAAAAACCCACAGAATATTGTTTTTCCTGTGTAAAACCAACCTTTTTTTTCAGAGCTGGCTGGGCAACCATGCTTCTCAAAAGATACAGTACAATGGTTTCTTTCATTATTGTTGTGCTTTTTCAGACAGTTGTTTGGCTGACACCTTTCAGGATAACTTGTTTTATTAGGAGTAGAATTACTAAAAGTCAACTCTGGAACTGTAAAAATATTTCTAATGCATCTATCAGTGGAATGGTTTTTATCAAAACTAGGGCCTGAGCAAATATCTCCCATACTGTCGTAGTCACACTCGTCAAAGGTTTTCTTTATTCTTTGTTGATCTAGATTTAACAAATTGATCATATTTTGACTATTGAAAGAGTCACAGTTCTTTGAGAAAGGGCTGGGGATTAGCTCATTTGCATCTTCATGGCAATTTAAAATGACTTTTTTATTTTCGCCCCAATTATGTTGTACTAATTGTTTTTCAGTAGTGATGCCTGACTCTCTTCTTTCATCCATGCTTCCAAAATCTTCACCCATAATTACACCAGGTCTTTCAGTATGGAAATTCCTATTTCCTGGACTTTGGGATAAATAAAAACACATTTAGCAAGAAAAGCATAAAGCATTTTAATTTAGAAACATTTAAAGTTAAATTCTTATAGAACATATTGAAGAGTTACTAGCATGTACCTAGGATATGATTTTACTTTTAAATTTTAAAATAAATAATATTGCTTTTGGTAGAAACACATCTAATGTGTTTTAGTAAGTATAAAAATAGGCTACATTCTTAAGTACTTCAATGCCCAAAATTACTGCACCTGAAAAAAGCAAAAAAGCAAAAAACCTAAATAACCACTATATGTCACTGCTGCTCCATTCACCAGAGAAAGACATTTTGAAGACTGTGCGGAGAAAATTATCTCCAATGTTAAACATTAAATCAAATAGTCAAGAGAACATTATAACATATTTCTCAATATAACAAGGATAAAAAAAAACTCTGAAATTCCCAAGGAAAAGCAATATAATTAGAAATACATATATAAGTAATAGAAATGCATCTATAAGTAATAAAGGCAAGAGATAAGGTAAATCAGATGAAAAGTTGGGCTAGGTAACTTGAAAGACCCCTTCTAATCTGGAAATAACTCTAGATTAAGTTCAACTTGTGTATATGAATCAAAGCTAAGATAGGAAATAATAAAAAATCAAGATGTTTTAGATTTTGTGGATAGTGACTATCTAAAGATTTATATGGTATTGCTTGGGTTGTTCCAGGGGTTGGAGGTACCAAAGAATATTAAAAGGCAACACACCAACTGCTCAAACTCTGTTTATCTAATTTTATTTTTAAAGTTTTTTTTTTTTTTTTCAAATATTTAATGTATTCCTTGGGATATAGAAACTGTTATTTTTCTCTGTGTCCCCACAGATGACAATGCCTGGAAAACAGATCATCTATGGGGACACAGAGAAAAATAACAGTTCCTATATCCCAAAGAATACAGTTTGGTATTAAGAAGAAAGAGATAAATATTCTACCCAAGAATGTTAACATATCATGTGTGATCCTACATTATATTTCAGTAAGGGCCCTGCTGGCACTTTGGGGAGAATGAGTCTATTTTGTTATACCAACAAGTATAACTTATAATATATAATAATATACACCATTAGCACCCAGAGAAATTTCTTATTACTCTAAATGAGAAAACATATGCAAAAGCACTTCAGAAGTTATAAAGTTGTAAATCATCATCATTTTTTAAAGTACTGTACACATGGACTCAGGAGAATCAATTACTGAGAGATTTGGGCAATAGAAAAATGTAATACACAGTCACTGTCCAGAAAAAATTATAGACTAGAGGAAAAAAGAAAAAATTAGAAAGTTACAAGTGCTATCTTACAGTTAAGTGTTACCACAGTAAATAGAAAGATGAGAGTCTTTTGCTTGAGGAAAACCAGACAGGTGGCATATGGGTTGGGGAATGAATGTTGAGAAGGATTAGTACTTGTAGAGACAACAGATAGAAATGATGCTAAAAGACTAGTCTTATTAAGACAAATCAACTCAAATTTTTAATTTCTTACATTTTCCTCTAGATTAATATAAAGTTCATGAAAACTTATGAAGTAAAATAGGGATAAATTCATTATCTAAATAAACCTTTTAAGTGTACTAAACAAATATTTAATGTACATATACCTTGCAGCAGGGAGAAAACAAAGCTTATATTGGAGTGAAAAGATAATAAATAAGAAATATTTAATTGTTAATAAGTATAATGGATAAGAAATAAAGAAGTAGAGGATAGTGAGAAGATGGCAAAATAAGAATATCCAGGTATCAGTCTCTCCCTTCCAACAACTATTGAACTGTCAGGAACTGTCTAAATCAACTATTTTGAAGCTCCAGGAGTCCAGTGGAATACTGTGCAGCATCCAAGAAAGAGCTGGAGGAAGAGTCTGGTAAATTGCAGTAAGTATCAGTGAATATCACCCTTCCCTCAAAGGCTACCATTCCCCACCCCCAAACTCTTAGCAGGCAGCAGTGGGGACTGCAGCCCTGTCTCCTAATGCAGCTTACTGGTGGCACCAAGGTAGGCTATAAAAACCTAGTCCTCCAAACTCCAGGGATATACAGTCTGATCACTGATCACTACTTTTGATCAGATACTTCAGATTGCTGGGGGCAGGCTCTGAAGGCGCCCATTGACCCAAGCCACCTCTGGCAAAAACAGAAGAATCTTCAAGACAGCACCCCTCCTCAAAATTACACAAAACAGTTAGAGGGCTTCAGTAACTGGGCAAGTGCTGAATTAAGAATATTACAGCTTCAAAAGGCATAGGTGTACTAATACATGGTGTTAATAATAGGATGGTTTGTGGGAAAAATACACCAAATAAAAGCTATGGACTATAGATAGCAGTAGAATTATGATGCTCTTTCATCATCTGTAATAAATGTGTCACAATGTAAAGTGTTGGTGATGGAGCAATGTTTGAGAATCCTGTATAATATCCATGATTATTCTTTAAAAATTTGAAATAAAAAAATACCCAGTAGACGCTCTTGACATCCTTACTGGCTCCTCACCCATCCACTCCCCAATGCTGGGTGGAGCCAGCTTGCACTCCCATTGTGGGGCACTGGCCCGATTCCAGAGGGAGCAGAGTAACCCCTATGCACATATTGGGATGTCTGAATGTCAGTGCCAACCTATTGGGTAGAAGTCTATCATAAAGAAGAGACCAGGAAGTTTTTCTCATGCTCACCCTCTCAGAATCTATCCTGAAGGCAGAAATGTAGCTTGCAGAGAGCTAAAGCAGTATAAGAAAAAGAAATAAAAAACTCAAAGCAGCCTGGGGAAAAGGACTACCTCCATTAAGTCATGCAGTCAAGGACCCAGAAGGGATGAAAGTATATTTCAAAGGGAGAAGAGAAGGCATTCAAACTGCTATAAACTGTAAATGGGGAAATCCTAAGGCCACTAGGAAGCACAAGCCCAGACAAAGAAGCAGGAGCTCTAGCTCCATGAAGCTCAGATATGAGAGAGAAGACCCGCTGATTCTCAAGCTGATCTTTTTGACAGGAGGGCTAACCTCTGAAGAAGACGATCAGCCAAAGGAAAGCCATTTATAAAAGAGCTTTTTGATTTGGTTTGTTTATTTTGGTTATTTCTTGGCACACAAGAAAGTCTGCCATATCAATAGCTGGATACAAAATTAAGGAACAGACAGCTCAGGGACCATAACTCAGTCACAACACATTAATACATTAAAATGTACAGAGTGCAACAAAAGATTTTATGAAAAACAAAGAAACATGAAATAATAACCTAACCAAAGGACCAAGAAAAAATCCAGGAACCAACAACAAAGAGTTCCAGACTTTGGACATACCAAACAAATACGTTAAAACAAAAATGATCCTCAATATGCTCAAGAAGATAAAGGAAAATACAGATAAAGAACTAAAGAATATGAGGAAAACAATGAATGAACAATATGGTAATCTATTTGAGATTCTCAACAGGAACCAAACAGAAATGCTGGAGATGAAAACCACAATAACTGAAATGAAAATTACCTATAGAGTTTCAATACCAGATTGGAACTGGCAAAAGAAAGAAAAAGTGATCTTGAAGACAAAACAATTGAAATGTAAGACACAATAGGTAAGATCAAAAACACATTAGAGGGAATAGATGTGGTTCAAGCGGTTGAGCACCTGCTTCCCAAATGGGAGGTCTCAGGTTCAGTCCCCGATGCCTCCTAAAAACAGCAACAAAAAAAAACAAACAACAAGCAAACAAATGAAAAAAAAAAAACAACTCAGGGGAACTGATGTGGCTCAGTGGTTGAGCGCCAGCTTTCCACATCCAAGATCCTGGGTTCAATCCCTGGCCGTAGTACCTCAATAAAAATAAACATACAAACATACAAACAAACAAAAAAAACCATTAAATTGCATACAATAGCAGACACGGAATGACAGAAGAAAGAATCAATGATACCAAAGATGGAACAGCTGAAATTGAAGACAGCAAAGAACAGAGAGAGAAAAGAATGGAAAAAATTGAGCAAGGGTTCTGAGAGTTGAATGATAACACAAAAAACAACAACATATATATCATGGGCATTCCAGAAGGTGAAGAGAAGGGAAAAGGGGCAGAAAGAGTATTTAAGGAAATAATGAATGAAAACTTCCCAACCTCATTAAAGAAATGAACTTACATGTCCAAGAAGGGCAGCATACCTCATCATAATATAACCAAATAGACCTACTCCAAGACACATACTAATCAGAATGTCAAACGTCAAAGATAAAGAGAAAATTCTGAGAGCAGCAAGGGAGAAACAAATCATCACATACAAGGGATGCTCAGTAAGAGTTAGTGTGGATTTCTCATCAGAAACCATGGAGGCGAGAAGACAGTGGCAGGACACAATTAGGACACTGAAAGAGTAAAAATGCCAGCTGAGAATTCTTTATCTGGCAAAATTGTCCTTCAAATATGAAGGTGAGTTTAAAATATTCACAAACAAACAGAAAGGAGGAGAGTTCGTAAAAAAGAATTCACCTCTACAGGAAATGTTAAAGGGAGCTTTACCACCCAAAAGAAAAAGAGAGGAGAGAGAGGCTCGGAGGAAAGTGTAGAAGGCAAGAATAGCAGAAACAATAACCAAAAGAGTGAAAAGAAAGATGAAAATAAGGTATGACATATGAAAATCAAAACATAAAATGGTGGAAGTAAATAATGCATTTACAGTAATAATATTGAATGTGAATGGATTAACTTCCCACTCAAAAGATATAGGCTGACAGAATGAATAATAAAACACGAGCCATCCATATGCTGCCTACAAGAGATTCAGCTCAGATCCAGGAGTACAAATCAGCTAAAAGTGAAAAGTTGGGAAAAACATGCTCCATGCAAACAGTAACCAAAAAAGAGCAGAGATAGCTATACTAATATTGGACAAAACAAACATTAAATGCAAAAGATTATAAGAGATACAGAACACCATTATATATTAATAAAAGGGACAATCCACCAGGAAGAAATAACAGTCATAAATGTCTATGCATCTAACCAGGATGCCCAAAATACTTGAGGCAAACTCTGGCAAAACTGAAGGGAGAAATAGTCATCACCACAATAATAGTTGGGAGACTTCAACACATCATTCACATCATTAGATAGAACAACTAGACAGAAGATCAACAAGGAAACAGAGAACCTGAACAATATGACAAACGAGCTAGACCTAACAGACATATACAGAGTGTTGCACCAGGAATCAGCAGGATATGCATTCTTCTCAAGTACTCATGGATCTTTCTCCAGTATAGACCACATGTTAGGTTACAATGCAACTCTCAATAAATGCAAAAAGTTTGAAATTATACAAAGTACCTTCTCAGATCATAATGGCATGAAGCTGGAAATCAATAATAGACAGGAAAGGGGAAAATGTGTGGCGTCTAAACAACACACTCAAACAATCAGTGGGTCAAAAAAAATTGTAAGTGAAATTAGTAAATATATTGAGATGAATGAAAATAAGAACACAACATATCAAAACTTATAAGATACAGCGAAGGCAGTGCTGAGAGGGAAATTTATAGCTCTAAACATCTATATTAAAAAAGAAGAGAGCTAAAATCAAAGATCTAACTGAACAACTGGAGAAACTAGAAAAAGATCAGCAAATTATTCCCAAAGCAAGCAGGAGGAAAAAAAATAAATAAAGATTAGAGCAGAAATAAATGAAATTGAGAACAAAAACAATAGAGAAAACCAACCAAACCAAAAGCTGGTTCTTTGAGAAGATCAATAAAATTGACAATCCCTTAGCTAGACTAACAAAGAAAAAAAGAGCAAAGATGGAAATACATGAAACCAGAAAAGCGGGGAAGTTATCACTGACCCAGAGAAATAAAAAGGATCTTAAGAGGATATTGTGAGAAACTGTATGCCAACAAACTAGACAACCTAGATGAAATGGACAAATTCCCAGAAACACACAAACTGACACTACAAGAAATACAAGAATTCAACAAACCAATCACATTTAAAGAGATTCAATCAGTCATCAAAAATCTCCCAATAAAGAAATGTCCAGGGCCAGATGGATTCACAGTCATTTTGAGAAGAATTAACACCAATCCTGTTTAAACTCTTCCAAAAAGTGGAAGAGGGGGAAACTTATCCAATACATTTTATGAAGCCAACCTCACCCTAACACCAAAGCCAGATAAAGATAATACAAGAAAAGAAAATTACAGACCAACCTCTCTAATGAACATAGATTAAAAATTCTCAACAAAATACTTACAGATAGAATCCAACAGCATATCAAAAGAATTACACACCACAACCAAGTGGGATTTATTCCTGTTATGCAAAGCAGAAAAGGCATTTGAGAAAATCTAGCATCCCTTCTTGATAAAAGCACTTCAAAATACAGGAATAGAAGAAAAATTCTGCAGTATGATAAAGGGCATATATGGAAAACACACAGCCAACATCATACTCAATGGGGAAAGGTTGAAAGCTTTCCCTCTAAGATCAGGAACAAGTCAAAGATGCCCACTATCACCACTGTTATTCAACATTGTGCTAGAAGTTCTAGCTAGAGCAATTAGACAAGAAAATAAAAAAAAAAAAAGGCAACCAAATAGGAAAAGAGGAAGTAAAACTCTCACTATTCACAGATGACATGATCTTAGATATAGAAAATTCTGAAATGTCTACAACAAAGCTACCCAAACTAAGAAACAAGTTCAGCAAAGTGGCAGGATACAATATCAACACACAAAAATCAATGTCTCTGTACACTAATATTGAACAATCTGAGGAGGAAATCAGGAAAAAAGTTCTGTTTACAATAGCAACAAAAAGACAAATACCTAGGAATCAATTTAACCAAAGAAGTACAGGATCTATATTCAGAAAACTTCAAAACAATGCTAAACAAGATCAATGAAGACCTAAACAAATGGAAAGACATTCTATGTTCATGGTATTATAAATATATCGTGAAGATGTCAATCCTATTCAAACTGATTTATAGATTCAATGCAATACCAATCAAAATCCCAAAAGCTTACTTTACAGAAATAGAAAAGGCAATTACCAAATTTATTTGGAAGAGAAAGAGCACCCGAAAACATTTTAAAAAATAAGAGTGATATGGGAGGAATTTCATTGCTTGACCTTGAAACATATTACAAAGCTACAGTGGTCAAAATAGCATGGTATTGGCATAAAGATAGACACACTGATCAGTGGAACAGAACTGAGAGTCCAGAAATAAACCCTCACCTCTACTGCCAACTGGTTTTTGACAAACCTACAAAGTCCATGTTAACGGGATAAAACAGTCTCTTCAGCAAATGATGCTGGGAGAACTGAATATCCATAACCAAAAGAATGAAAGAGGACCCATAAATAACTCCATACACAAGAATCAACTCAAAATGGATCAAAGATCTAAATATAAAAGCCAGGACCATAAAACTACTAGAAGAAAATGTAAGGAAGCACCTTAAAGATCGTGTGGTAGGTGGTGGTTTCTTGGACCTTACACCAAAAGCACAAGCAACAAAAGAAAAAATAGATAATAAGACTTCCTCAAAATTAAAGACCTTTGTACCTCAATGGACTTTTTCAAAAGGGTGAAAAGGCAGCTAATTCAATGGGAGAAAATATTTGGAAATCATATATCAGATAAAGGTTTAACATCCATGATATAAAGAGACACTACAACTCAACAATAAAAAGACAAACAATCCAATCTAAAAATGTGCAAAGGACTTGAATAGACATTTGTCCAAAGAAGAAATACAATTGGCAAAAAAAAAAAACAAAAAAAAAACATATGGAAAAATGTTCAACATCATTAGTGATTAGGGAAATGCAAATCAAAGCTACAATGAGATCTATTGCATACCTATGAGAGTGACCACTATTAAAAAGACAGAGAACTACAGGTTTTTGAGAGAATTTGGAGAGATAGGAACACTTATTCACTGTTTGTGGGGATGTAGAATAGTACAGCCACTGTGGAGGACTGTTCTGCAGTCCCTAAAGAAGTTGAATATAGATTTGCCACGTGATCTGGAATTACCACTACTGAGTATATACCGAGCAGAATTGAGAGCAGTGACATGAGTAGACATCTGAACACTGATGTCCGTAGCGGCATTGTTCACAATTGCCAAAAGACGAAAACAATCCAGGTGTCCATCAACCGATGAATGTATAAACAAACTGTGGTATATACACATGATGAAATATTATGCAGCTGTAAGAAGAAATGAAGTCCTAAAACATATGACAACATGGATGAACCTGGAAAACATTATGTTGAGTGAAGCAAACCAGACACAAAAGGACAAATATTGTATAACTGTACTACTATGAACTAAATATATTATGTAATCTATGGAGTTAACTTGAATATGTGTCACCAGAAAATAGAGCGAGTTTAGAGAATGGAAAGCTGAGGGTTAACTAATGCAGAATTGGTAAAAAGGCTGTGTATTAATCTTCAGAAATGAATAGAAAAAGTGATAGCACATCATAGTGTTGGTAACTAGCAGTGCAATTATGTGGGTATGAATAGTGGTTGAAAGGGAAAGTCTAAGGTAATGTAAATTACTAAAAGGAAAGCTAAAAAAATGTAACATGGGACTGTACAGCATAGTAAAACCTCATGTGAAATATGCATATGGGTAATATTGCATATATAAGACTGTTTTTCTTTGAAACTGAACAAATGTATGTTAATGTTGCAAGATGTGAATATCAGACCAAAAAACCATTATGCTAAGTGAAAGAAATCAGATACAAAGCACTACATATTGTATGATTCCATTTATTTAATATGTAAATGTAAATCAATTTATAAAGATTAAATAAGATTAGTAGTTATGTAGGGCTGTGGAAGGATAGAGGGATTGAGATGTGACTGCTAAGCAGTGTGGAATTTTTCTTTTTGGAGTAATGAAATTGTTCTAAAATCTTTTGTTGTGATGAATGTATAACATTATGATTATACTAAAAGCCACTAATTATACGCATTGCATAGATTGTATGGTATGTGAATATATTTCAATAAAATGGCTTTAAAATAAATAAATAAATAAATATGGAAGAATAGAAATAGCAGCTACGTACAGCAGGGGGAGCATAGAGAGATTGCGAGGTGATGAATTTTTTGTTTGTCTGTTTTTGTTTATAATTATTTTTGAAATAATGAAAATGCTCTAAAAATGATTGAAGTGATGAATGCACAATTATGTAACTATGTCAAATACCACTGACTGTACGCTTTGGATAGATTATATGCTTTACTAAAACATATCAATAAAATTGATTTGTTAAAAGAAATAACCATAGAGGCAAGAAGGCAATAGTAGAATGTATTTTAAGTGTTAAGAGAAAACAATTGCCAACTAAAAATTTTATATCTGGCAATAATGTTGCAGCAATGCAAAATATTGTAGAAGAAGAAGATATTATATCAACTCTAAGGGTCAACAATAGGGGGTATAGGGCTTATGGGATTTTTCCTTTTGGAGTAATGAAAAAGTTCTAAACTTAACTGAGGTGATGACAGCACAACTCTGTGATAAAAATGAGAGCCACAGACTATACACTCCGAATGGATTGTATAGGCATGGGACTATATAACAGTGAATCCTGTGGGGGTAGACAGATGGTAGTTAGTAGAACAAATATAAGAATGTTCTCTCATGTTTGTATTAGTAAATAATACTAGTACAGGGTATTAATAATAGGGTGGGTTGGGGGAAAAGCAACAAATGTAAGACATGGACTAGAGTTAGTAATATTTTGACAATGCTCTTTTATAATTTGTAACAAAGATTTCACAACAAAGCAATATTTTGGTGGTGGGGTGGTAAATGGGAATGCTGTATGATGTTATTTTGTTTTGTAATTTCACAACTTTTACTATACATTTATTGTTTGTGTATGTTCATGTATGAGTGATATACTTCAATTAAAGAAAAAAGAAAAAAAAAACAGAGAGAGAAATTAAGACATTCCCATATAAACAAAAGCTTAAGAAGTTCATCACCACTAGACCTGCCTTCCAAGCAATGCAAAAGCGAGTTCTTCAGACTGAAAGGAAAGAACACTAGACAGTGAATTGAAGTAGCATGAAGAAATAAAGACATCCAATAAAAGTAACCCATATGGGTAATTACATGTGCCAGGACTAATGTACTATATTTTTTGGTATGAAATTCAACTTATTTCCTACAGGTTGTAAAATACAAATGCATAACAAGTAATGATAAATCTATGGCTTTGGATATACAATGTTCAAAGACATAATTTCAGTGGTGAATTTCACTGGTGAAGGAGGATGGACAATTGATGGGCCCTTAATAGTGACGACTGTACTTATGAACCTTTACTTTTGAAATTGAAACTTAGCCTAGTATTATAGGGTGCCTAAGAGTTACCTCCTGAGAGACTCCTTGTTGCTCAAATGTGGCCTCTCTCTAAGTCAAACTCAGCATATAAATGCATTACCTTCCCTCCAGTGTGGGACATGACTTCCGGGGATGAACCTCCCTGGCACCAAGGGGTTACTACCAAGCACCAACTAGCAATGCAACTGGAAAAAGACCTTGACTAAAAGGGGAAAAGGGTAAAGACAAATGAATTTATATGACTAAGAGACTGCAAAGTGAGTTGGGAGGTCATTCCAGAGGTTACACTTATGCACATCTCAGCAGGATCTCCCTGACTGTCAAAGTAAATATTGCCTCAAATAGCAGGGCTCCTGAGGGCTCTGGAGACACCCAGACAGCCTAGGCAGGGCAGACAGCTCAGGAGTTCGGTGCCCTAACAGTGGGTCCTACTTTGCAATTTATGCTCCCCAGCGTGACAGAGTTGGACTCAGTTGTGGTTTCCCTACACATGGCTCTTCTGCCCCTTCTATTTGAACCTATAGTTAGTACTAGAGTGGTAGATGTACACCCAAGAGACTTAAATCTTTGGGCTTTCCATGTGTCAATTGGGCCCTGAATCTCAGCAGCCTTGCAACATCTACTCTCCAGTTCATTGGACTCACCCAGGACAAAGAACAAGGAGACGATGATGGACAATGACCCTCCCAAGGAACAGAGAGAGTCTGCAACTGCAAGCATGATGGTTCCATCTTTCTGCCCCATGGGATCTAAAGGCCCTCTCAATTAGAAGCGGAGTGGTCATCACCATCCCAGAATCTTCAGGATCGGGGTATGAATGATGAACTAGAGTAGATTTACTGTTATTCTACTATAGACTTACTGTGATTCTAGCAATGGAAGAACTGCTATCATTGATGTGGAGACAGTGGCCAATAGAGGTTCTGAGGGGACAGACAGGGAAAAACAGGTGTAATATGGGGGCATTTTCAGGACAAAAGAAAGATATAGGCCATTAAACATCTTGTTATAACTTACAAAATTGTGTGGGAGAGAGTGTAAACTACAATGTAAATTATAATTCACGCTTAGTGGCAATGCTCCAGGATTTGTTCATCAATTGTAACAAATATACCACACTAATGAGGGATGTTATTAATGAGGAAAAGTGTGTGAGGGGTAGGGAGTGGTATATGGGAATCCCCCATATTTTTTATGTACATTTATGTAATTTAAGCATCTTTAAAAAAAATAAAAAAGTATATTATTTTAAAAAAAGATATAATTTGCAACAAGTACAAATAAAAGATGGGGCAAAAGAGGAGTATAGGAACAGTGTATGTCTATACTATTGAAGTTAAGTTAGTATCCAATCAAATATGTTTGTTATAGATTTATGATGTTAATTTTTTTTTTAAAAAAGATTTATTTATTTATTTATTAATCCCCCCCCTTGCTGCTTGTGCTTGCTGTGTCCATTAGCTGTGTGTTTTCTCCATGTCTGCTTATCTCCCCCTTGCTGTGAGGTCCCGCTGCATCAGCCCACCGTGCCACGCGGGCTGGCCTGCCCTCACAAGGAGGCCCTGGGAAGCGTACCCGGGGCCTCACACATGGTAAATGGGGGCTCTATTGATTGAGCCACACCCGCTTCCTGTTGTGAGGTCTTGCTGCATCAGCCCACCGGGCCGCGCGGGCCGGCCTGCCCTCACAAGGAGGCCCCGTAAGCGAACCCGGGGCCTCCCATGTGGTAAACGGGAGCTCTATCCACTGAGCCACACCCGCTTCCCTATGATGTTAAATTTTAAGCCTATGATAACCACAAAGAAGATCTATGAAAAATATATTCAGAACAAAAAATAAACATGAAAGTAGCATTAAGAGAAGAATTGAGTGACAAAAATGGTATGTGGGAAGCAGATGTGGCTCAAGTGGTTGGGCTCCCATCTACCATATGGGAGGCCCTAGGTTCAGTTTCCAGGGCCTCCTGGTGAGGGCAAGCTGGCCGTACTGGTGGAGAGTTGATGGCCCACACCCACAGAGAGCTGATGGCCTGTGCCCATGGAGAGCTGACGGCCCATGCCCGTGGAGAGCTGGTACAACAAGATGGTGCAACAAAGGGGAGACGAGACAAGCAGACACAGAGGAAACACGTAGTAAATGGACAGAGAAAGCAGACAGCGAGCACAAGCAGCAAGGCGGGGAGGAATAAAAATATATGGTATAAGGCTTACAAAGACAAAATAGCAAAATGGCAGATGAAAGTCCTGCGTTATCAGTAGTTTAGTTTAAATGTAAATGGATTAAACTCTCCTGCAAAAAGGCAAAGAAGTAGGCTGAAAGTGAAAGGATGGGAAAAAATATACCATGCATATAGTAACCAAAAGAGAGCTGGGGTAGCTATACTAATATGAGATAAAATAGAATTTAAGCCAAAAACTGTAACAAGAGACAAAGAAGGAAATTGTACATTGATAAAGGGATCAATTCAACAAGAAGGTTGAACAATTATAAATATATATAAATCTAACAGCACAGCCCCAAAATATATGAAGCTACTATTAACAGATTTGAAGGGAGAAATAGGCAGTTGTCATTAGTAGTAGGAGACTTCAAAACACCATTTTCATAATGGATAGAACATCTATACAGAATATCAATAAAGAAATACAAGACTTGTATAATATTATAAACCAACTAAACCTAACAAAGAACACTTCACTCAACAGTAGCAGGATATATATTCTTCTCTACTGCACCTTTGTCATTCACTAGGACAGAGCATATGTTAGGTCACTAAACAAGTCTCAATAGGTTAAAATATATTGAAATCATACAATGCATCTTCTCCAACAACCAAGAATGAAGCTAAAAATTAATAAAAGTGGGAGAAATGAAAATTTAAAAATATGTGGAAACTAAACCAACATAGTACAAGACCTATGGGTCAAAGAGGAAGTCACAAGGCAAACTAGGAAACATCTTGAGGCAAATGAAAAGGAAAACACAACATAACAAAACTTATGTGATGCAACAAGGCAGTTCTGAGAGGGACATTTATAGCTCTAAATACTAAAATATAAAAAGAAAAAAGATCCCAAATCAAAGACCAACTTCAGAACTGGAGGATCTAGGAAAAAAGAATAAACTAACCCTTAGCAAACAAAAGGAAGGACATCAAAAAGATTAGAAATACATGAATTAGAAAATTAAAAAAGCAATAGAGAAACAATGAAACCAAAAGTTGGTTCTTTGAAAAGATCCATAAAAGTGACAAATCTTTGGCTAGACTAAGAAAGAAAAAAATAGAAAGGACACAAATAACTGAAATCACAAATGAAAGGTGGGGAATTATTACCACCCCCACAAAAACAAAAAGGATTATAAGAGGATATCATGAATAACTAAACACCAACAAATTAAACTAGATGAAATGGATAAATTCTGAGAAAAACAAAAATTACCTATAGACTTAAGAAGAAATAGAAAATTGCAATAGACAACTTGTAAAAAGAATCAGTAATCAAGAACCTCCCAACACAGAAAGCCCAGCACCAAACAACTACACAGGTGAATTTGATCAAACATTCCAAGAAGAATTAACATTAATCCTGCTCAAACTCTACCAAAATACTGAAGAAGAGGGAACACTCCCTAATTCATTCTGTTAGGCCAATATCACCCTCATACCAAAGCCAGATAAGAAAGAAAACCACAAGAAAAGAAAATTACAACTCAACATCCCTTATGAATATAGATGCAAAAGTCCTCAACAAAATACTAGTAAACCAAATCCAACAACACATTAAAAAAAGTATATACCATGATCAGTTGAGATTTACCACAGGTATACAAGAATGGTTCAAAATAAGAAAATCCATTAATATAACACACCACATTAATAGAACAAAGGAAAAAACACATGATCATTTATTTATGGACAAAG
Source organism: Cabassous unicinctus (assembly GCA_029593785.1). Lineage (NCBI taxonomy): Eukaryota > Metazoa > Chordata > Mammalia > Cingulata > Chlamyphoridae > Cabassous > Cabassous unicinctus. The sequence continues at coordinate 657 of JAQZBX010023572.1, read as the reverse complement.
GAAAGGCACTTGACAAAATTCAACACTGCAACACTTTTAACACTATGAATAGAAGGAAACTTCCTCAACATGTTAAAGGACATATATGAAAATCCCACAGCTATCATAATGGTGAAAGACTAAAAGTTTTCCTCTAAGATCAGGAAAAAGACAAAGATGCCCATTGTCACAGCTGTTCTACAACACTGCACTAGAAGTTCTATCCAGAGCAATCAGGCAAGAGAAAGAAATAAAGGCCATCTAAATTGGAAGAAAAAAGTAAAATTTTCATTATTTGCAGATGACATGATTCTATATGCAGAAAATCCTGAAAAAACCCACAACAAAGCTACTAAAATGAATTAACAAAATCAGCAAAGAGGTGGGATATGAGATCAACATTAAAAAATTAGTAGGGTTTCTATACACTAGTAAATAACAAACTGAAGAAAAAAATCAAGAAAAAACTCTATTTACAATATCAACTAGGAATAAATCTAACCAAGGATGTAAAGGACTTATATACAGAAAACTACCAAAAAACAAAAACAAAAACAAAAAAAAACTACACACAAAAAAAACAAAAAACAAAAAAAACACCCAAAAGAAATCAAAGACAACCTAAATAGAAGGAAGAACATTCCACTTTCATGGACTGGAAGATTAAATATTGTTAAC
>JAQZBX010023571.1:0-30734 GCA_029593785.1 Cabassous unicinctus | reverse complement strand
AAAAAAAAAAATGAGCCATCCATATGCTGCTTACAAGAAACTCACCTTAGACCCAGGGATACAAACTAGCTGAAAGTGAAAGGTTGAAAAATGATACTCCACGCGAATAGTAACCAGAAAAGAGCAAGGGTAGCTATACTAATATCGGACAAAACAGACTTTAAATGGAAAAAACTTATAAGAGATACAGAAGGCCACTTTATATTAATAAAAGGGACGATCAACCAGGAAGTTATAACAGTCATAAATATCTATGCACCTAACCAGGGTGTCCCAAAATATATGAGACAAACTTTGGGAAAACTGAAGGGAGAAATAAACATCTCTGCAATAATCATTGGAGACTTCAATACCCCACTCACATCATTAGATAGAACAAGTAGACAGAATATCAACAAGGAAACAGAGAACTTGAACAATATGATAAACAAGTTAGACCTAACAGACAAATACAGAAAACTGCATCCAAACTCAGTGGGCTTTACATTCTTCTCAAGTGCCCATGGATCTTTCTCCAGGATAGACCACATGTTAGGTCACAATTCAGCTCTCAATAAGTAAAATAGATTGAAATTATACAAAGCACCTTCACAGATCCTAATGGAATGAAACTAAAAATCAATAATAGACAGGAAAAAAGTAAATTCACAAATGTGTGGAGACTGAACAACACACTCTTAAATAATCGGTGGGTCAAAGAAGAAAATGCAAGTGAAATCAGTAAATATAGTAAGACAAATGAAAATGAGAACACAACGTATCAAAACATATGGGATACAGTGAAGGCAGTCTTGAGAGGGAAATTTATAGCCCTAAATGCCTATATTAAAAAACAAGAAAGAGCTAAACTCAAAGATTTAACTGAACAACTAGAGAAACTAGAAAAAGAACAGCAAATAAATCCCAAAGCAAACAGAAGGAAAGAAATAATAAAGATTAGAACAGAAATAAATGAAAATCAGAACAGAAAAACAATAGAGAAAATCAACAAAACCAAAAGCTGGTTCTTTGAGAAGATCAATAAAATTGACAAACCCCTCGCTAGACTAACAAAGAAAAAAAGAGAGAAGATGCAAATAAATACAATCAGAAATGAAAAGGGGAAGTTACAAATGACCTCAGAGAAATAAAAAGAATCATAAGATGATGTTATGAGAAACTATATGCCAACAAACTAGAAAACCTAAATGAAATGGACAAATTTCTAGAAATGCACAACCAACCTACACTGATGCTACAAGAAATACAAGAACTTAACAAACCAATCACATTTAAGGAGATTGAATCCATCATCAAAAATCCCCCAGCAAAGGAATGTCCAGGACCAGATGGCTTCACAGGTGAATTCTAGCAAGCTTTTCTAAAAGAATTAACACCCATCTCTGTTTAAACTCTTCCAAAAAAGTGAAGAGGAGGGAAAATTACCCAACACATTTTATGAAGCCAACATCACCCTAATACCAAAGCCAGATAAAGATTCTACAAGAAAAGAAAATTACAGACCAATCTCTCTATGAACATAGATGCAAAAATTCTCAACAACATACTTTCAAATCAAATCCAACAGTATATCAAAAGACTTACATATCACGACCAAGTGGGATTTATTCCTGGCATGCAAGGCTGGTTCCACATAAGAAAATCAATCAATGTAATACACCACATTAACAAATTGAAGGGAAAAAACTACATGATCATCTCAATAGAAGCAGAAAAGGCATTTGACAAAACCCAGCATGCTTTTTTGATAAAAACACTTCAAAAGATAGGAATAAAAGGAAAATTCCTCAATATGATAAAAGGCATTTATGAAAAACTCACAGCCAACTTCATACTCAATGGGGAAATGTTGAATGCTTTCCCTCTAAGATTGGGAAGAAGACAAGGATGCCCACTGTCACCATTGTTTTTCAACATTGTATTAGAAGTTCTAGCAAGGGCAATTAGACAAGGAAAAAAAAAATGAAAGGCATCCAAATAGGAAAAGAGGAAGTAAAACTCTCACTGTTTGTGGATGACTTGATCCTGTACTTAGAAAATCATGAAGTTTCCATGACAAAGCTACTTGAGCTAATAAATGAGTTCAGCAAAGTGGCAGGATACAAGATGAACATGCAAAAATCAGTAATATTTTTGTACACTAGTACTGAACAACCTGAGGAGGAAATCAGGGGAAAAATTCCATTTTCAATAGCAACCAAAAAACCCAAATACCTAGGAGTTAAGTTAACCAAAGAAGTACAGGACCTGTATGCAGAAAACTACAAAACAATGCAAAGAGAAATTTTAAAAGACCTAAACAAATGGAAAGACATTCTGTGTTCATGGATTGGAAGAATAAATATTGTGAAGATATCAATCCTATCCAAACTGATTTATAGATTCAATGCAATACCAATCAAAATCCCTACAGCTTACTTTACAGAATTAGAGAAGACAATTACCAAATTCATCTGGAAAGGTGAGTGCACCCGAATAGCCAAAAGCATCCTCAAAAAGAAGAGCGATGTGGGAGGAAATTCACTGCCTGATCTTGAAACATATTACAAAGCTACAGTGGTCAAAACAGCATGGTACTGACATAAAGATAGATACATCGATCAGTGGAATAGAATTGAGAATCCAGAAGTAAACCCTCAACTATAGAGTCAACTGGTTTTTGACAAACCTCCTAAGCCTATGATAATGGGAAAAAACAGTCTCTTCAACAAATGGTGTTGGGAGAACTGGATATCTATAACCAAAAGAATGAAAGAGGACCCCCATCTCATCCCCTATACAAGAATCAACTCAAAATGGATCAAGGATCTAAATATAAAAGCCAAGACCATAAAACTACTAGAAGAAAATGTAGGGGAACATCTTCAAACCTTGTAGTAGGTGGTGTTTTCTTGGACCTTAAACCCAAAACACATGAAGAAATGCTTAACATCACTCATGATTAGGGAAACGCAAATCAAAACTAAATGAGATATCATTTCACACCTATCAGAATCGCCACTATTAAAAAGACAGAGAACTACAAGTGTTGGAGAGGATGTGAAGAGATAGGAACACTTCTTCACTGTTGGTGGGAATGCAGAATGGTATAGTCACTATGGAGGACTGTTTGGTAGTTCCTAAAGAAGTTGAATATAGACTTGCCATGTGACCCTGCAATACCACTACAGGGTATATACCCAGAAGAAATGAGAACAATGACACAAACAGACTTCTGCACACCGATGTTCATAGCAACATTATTCACCATTGCCAAAAGTTGGCAACAACCTTGGTGTTCATCAACAGATGAATGGATAAACAAACTGTGACATTCACATGATGGAATATTATGCAGCTGTTAAGAAGAAATGAAGTCATAAAGCATATGACAACATGGATGAACCTGGAGGACATTATGTTGAGTGAAGCAAATCAGACACAAAAGGACAAATACTGTATGAATGCGTTACTAAGAACCAAATATATTGTATAACATGTTGTTCAATTAAAAAAAAATTCTATATGTATCTATTACATTAAATTGAGAAATGTATATATTTATTCATTTGTGTTTACTTTTTAACTTTTAATTGTTTATATTTTCAATTATTAAATGTACAAAATAAAGTAAAAAAGAAGTGAAAAAAGAAGAAAGATGTACAACTCAAAGAAATTATGGAAGTTAACTATGTAAAGAAATAATTGCAAAATCAAGACAGTAAGTATCTCTATGGGACAATTGACCAAGATTCTTCAACAAAATAGTAGAAGGAAAAAAGAATACTATGTATTTAAATGATGATGAAAATTTATATCAATTACAAAGCGTTACCTAATTATTTTTCCAGATCCAAAAACATATTTCCAATAAAAATTTATAAATCGAACTGGAAATTAGCTGATATAAAAATGTTAATCATTATATTAACTTAACAATAATATGATTGGTATTAAAAGAAACTCTTTAATTTAGAGATATATAATGTAATATTGACAAATAATATATGATATCTAGGATTTGCTTCAAATTAATTATGGGTGGATAGGATTGGGAAATAAGTTGATAGATGGTGTTTATTATATTATTTTCATATTATTTTATATGATTAAATTATTCTAGAATAAATATACTTTTAAAGGATGAACTTTTTTGCAGTATGTCCCCACTCCATTTCTCCCAAGCCAGCTTCTCTTAATCCCTTCTTTAGGACTCTAAGTTTCCTTGAGACTCCTGATTCCTTTCCTGCTCACAGCTGTCCCAAACCTGTCTCCTCCTGTTCCAATCCCTTCATCCTCATTGTGTCCACTCCCAAACTCAATGAAAATCCCAAATAGAGGTAAATTGAGATTGTGCAAATACCAGGATAGACATTTGGGTTCCATCTGCTGGTATGTCATGTACATTGATATCCAGACTCCATGAAGCTTCCTCGCGGGTCACCTCACTCTTTGCCTCTTGCTGCTTCTCCTCCTGCTCCCGCCTGCCCGAGACTGAGTCCCCTTCCCGAGTCCCTGCTTACCTGTGGCTCCCGGGTGCTCACTGCCTATGCTTTGCTCTGTTCTTGGCTGCACACTGAGTGGAGGGATGTCCTTTTTGTGAGCGGCACTGCCAGGACCACTCACATGAGGCTGTCTTCTCCTTCCCGTAGGACAGTCTGTCTTCCTTGGTCTAGGACAGAAGATACAACACACACAACTTCTGTGTTTGGTGCAATGGTTAGAATATAGCCTGGTTCAGGCTTATAAACCTTTAGGAAGTTTCCTCCCTTTCTCTCATTGGACAGACTCAAGATGCAATCAACCTCTCTTTCATTTCCCATTGGACAGAATGAAGAATTCAGCCAGCCTCTGGGAAATGACAGGCTGCTGATGACATTTCCCATTTACCTCTCTGATTGTATCTTCTGTACCTATTCATCCTCTTCCTCCACTGAAATTCTAATTTAATCATAGACTTCAGAGTAAGAAGAGACCTTAGTAATTAATTACTTAGCTCCAAACTCTACATCCATTAATATGTTGTTACCTTGTAAATCAAAGCTGATATCAGTAACTAGAATATAAGTTGTCTTTTGTCTTGGTCAAAGTTTATACTGAGGGTAGTAACTTAAAAATTTCTAGGACTTGGGTATTGGAGAGAGGAGACCAAAAGGAAAAAAGGCTTGCACTAATGTTTAAAATATTCTTTGTTAGTACTTTATGGATTGACATGTCCTCAAAATTGACATGTTTAAATCCTAACCCCATTTATGAAGATGTGACCCAATTTGTTAATAGGATCTTTGAATATGTTACCAGTTAAGTTAAAGCCAAAATGAATCAGAGGGCATGTAATCCCATTCAGACAGTTCTTCAGGCAGATGGGACAGGGAGATGTCCTGTAGATCTTGACAGAACTGGTGGATACCATAGAAGCTGTGCTCACAGTCAATGGTCACTAGGTAATCAAAAAAAAGGGGCAGTTGGCCTCTGCTTGGAGGTCAGCCAGAGAGGTTGCTTAATCCATTGTGCCACAAAGAATCCTCTCTTCACTAAGGTCTGGTATCCAAGAGCTGGAATATGAGAATCTGAGTTATCCTCGGTGTTCTCTCTCTTTCCTGATATTCATGCTTGTAGATTTCTCAAGGTCCTCAGCAAACTATAACTGTTCATTTCTGCTTCCTTCCCTTCAACTCTATAAGCAGGTGCCAGGAGGCACTACTATTCCCAGTCAATCACTGCTCTGTCACTTTTTCCACCTATGTTCAATGGTCCACAAATTTAGCTTGGTAGCCCTCTTGTTCAGGAGAGAGCTACGACTTCACAGAGCAACATAGGGAAGCCATTAACAAAAATCCATGCTGTGAGCAACTCTGTAAGAAAATTGACCATATTTATTCAACAAAAATAGCAAGGAAAAAAAATGTACAACATATATTAAGGAGATGAAGAACACGTGTATGACAAAATATTATCTGCATCTTTTCCACATCCTAATATATTCATTTCCAAAACGAAAATAACTATAGGTCAATTGTGAGAGTGTATATCTTATAATAAACAAATGGGATAATAGTTTTAGATCTGACAATATGTTTTGATTATGTTACTCAAAGGATACTCTACAACTGAGAGATACAAGACACAATATGGGCACATAAGAACCTAAGTTGTATAGGATTTACTTCTAAATAATAAGAGGTGGTAATGCATGGGCACATAATTGGTGGATGTTTTCTTTAGATTTATTATACTATTTTCTCTACAGTTGTATATACTTTACATATTCCATAATAAAATCAATTTTTTAAAAGATACCATTCTTTTCAGTATTTCGTTGCCTCACTCCAGCTAAGCCACCTTCTTTTATTCTCTTCTTTCAGCCAAAATGCTTAATTTCCCCTCTATCTCAAAGCTTTCATATATCTTCATTTACTTCCCCAGGGAAACATAGGTATTAGATTTAGAAGATCTATAAAACCATTACTATGGAAGACTTAATTAAGGTACAGTTTCAAACATATGGTCTTAAATGTTATCATTCAATTTGGGAAGGTGGATATACAATCATAATTAAAAATATTGCTAATTATTTTAAATATCAATAATGGTATTTTTATTTTTTAGTATTTGCAATATTTATTTATTTATTTATGTTAGAATTATCCCTCTCTTTTTAATTTAAAATTTATTTTTATATCAACAGTACAAGTAATTCAATTAACACAAGATAATAACTGCAATAACAATAAATCTGCTTTAGAAAGTGGTTACACTTCCCTCGTATTTCTGTTGATTCCTCAGTCATGAGGAATTTGAGATGATGTCCCCACTGATTACATCATACTGAGAAGGGATGTAGATATTATAGGGCAGATGAATGGGATTGTGTTGTTTGCAGTTGAAGATTCTCCTTGCTTTTGGGATGACGCTGGCCCATGACCATCCTTTTGTTAGTTGTCCAGTGCAGGTCCAAAGAACCGGAGAGTAGGAGTTAGCTGCCTACCTGCTGGGTTTCAGGGCTCAACCGGCATAGGAACAATCTGAAGACTTTGTTTCTCTTGCTTCTCATTTAAAGTTCTTCTTCTTCCCCCCCTTTTTTTTTTCCTTCTTTTGTTCTGAAGATGAAGTTTTGACCTATAGCTGGCTGCATTCCAAGAAGCCTCAGAGTAAAACAGAATATTTCACAGGGAAATTTTGTTGTAGGTGTGACAGAAAACATTTTTTAAGAATAAAAAATGCAACATTTCCATAGTCCCCATCCTCCTATTGTTGACACTTAACATTATTGTGGCAACTTTGTTACAATTGATGCAAGAGTGTTAAAATATTATTGTTAACTATAGTCCATATTTTGCTTTAGGTGGATTTTCCCCCATATACCAGCCTATTATTAATACTTTGAACTATTAGTTTTATATTAATTTAAAAAATGTATCTTTTAAAAGACCCATTAAGCAATGTTTATACAGTTATCATAAGGGGCCTAGAATTTGCTTCCAATTAATGGTGAAGGGGAGTTTGTGGGGCAAGAGATAAATATTGGCAATGAATTTATAATTGTAAATGTTGATTTCTTTGTTCATGGAAATCATTTTAATATTTTTCTACTATTCTGTATGATTGAGATATTGCATAAATTGAATTTTTTCAGAAAGCTAATGTTTTTAAATTGGCTTGTGTTTTGCTGCCCCATACTAGCCATACTAGTAATTCTCTTTACTCCATGCTTGAACCTCATCTCTCTACTTCCATCTCAAAGACCTCAGAACCCTTCATTTTCTTCTATCTTCCTCCTCACAGTATACCCAAATATTCTTACTTTCTCTTTCCACTTAAACCCCAACTACTTCCTAGTGTCTTTAATTTCACAATATTATCCCACATCGATGTAAATTGAGATTGAGGATAGACCTCAGCAGGCAATAAGTTTCCCTCTGATTTAATGACACATTGGTTGGATTACAAGCCTAAATCTCATACAACCTGTTTTATTTTAGGAATACAAGGAAGGGTGATAACTTCTCTCACTTTTCCTTTTAGCTTGGTTTCAACAGAAACACAAATAGAGATATACCTCTTGGAACATTTTATTTTTAAACAATGAGAATTTGGCATGGCACAAGATTGAAGAGTATTTACATCTGTCTTCCTTATTTTGGTCATTTTAGATTTGCTTATTATTCTGAATAGTGTGCTCAAAATTGGATTAATGTATTCAATGGAGACCGAATACTTTCTTTGACAAATGGTGTTGGGAAAACTGGATATCCACAAGCCAAAGTATGAACTTATCACCACTAAAATAGCTCTACAAGAGAAGCAATAGAGAGTTTTGCAGGTTGAAATGGAAAGTTGATGGACAATAAATCAAATAAAGGGCCTTAGTGAGCATAATGATATGGGAAATATTAATGCCAGAACTATTAAGTTTTATTTTTACTTTTTGCTTTCCAACCTCACATTTTACTTCCTACGGTATCTAAAAGGTAAATGCATAAAATGTAATAATAATCAGGGGATTTGGACATATGATCTTACACGTGTATTTTGTGATAAGAAATTCATAAAAATGGGGGTATGGAGAGTTATAGCAACACAATTTGTGCATAGTATTAAAATTAAGTTTGTATTAAAGCAAATGAGATTATTATAGGCTTTGAATGTTAAAGTTAAGTGCCATGGCAAATATTATGAATATATGGGAGAATATGTAAGCCCAAAGAGACAGAAATTAGAGCACAACTTGCCAAGGGCAGGGCTGAAAAGTACATTGTTAATGCTAAAAGGATATAGGTTTTCTGTTTGGGGAAATGGGAAGGCTTTATTAATGGAAAATGGTGAGAGCCCCACAGTATTGTGAAGGTGGTTAATCCCACTCAATGACATGCTTGGAAGTGGCTCAGATGGGAAAGTGTATATTGTATATATGACCAAAAAATTAAAAATGAAAGAAAGAGTAACTAAAAACACAATGATAATTAAATGCAAAACATGATCCTGGATAGGATGAGAACAAGATCAGAGGGATCATATTGGGACATATGAAAAAAACTGGAATCTAGAGTATAAGCTTTATACCCATATTAAATTTCCTGAACTTAATAACTGCACTTAAGGTGAGTGAATATCCTTGTTCTTAGAGTCAGCATCAACACAAAATTAGGCATAATTCCTAGATGATCTTTTTTGAAAACAATAGTAATTTGCTGTGGAACATTTCCAAGAGTTTCTGAAGAGTATTGCATTTCATTTCCTTGTTCTTCATGTTCAATTTTAGATTTGCTGATTTTTCCTAATGCTCTGCACAAAATTTGTTAAAATTTGGACAAAAATATTTTAAAGACCCTGAAACCTTTAAGTTCCTGTGGTTTTTGCCAACACAATTTCCACAAAGATTACTGAAATGCAGAAAATGAACACAATCATATACAAAACTTTCAATAGAGAGTTCATTGGTTAAAAAAGAAAATGAAACAAAAATGAGCCAGTGTCTGGCACATAGTAGGTGCATACTCAGGATCACCTCCTAATTTCCATGCCTCCCTCACATCCAGGTGAGCAGAAGACACATGGAGATCTCAGGGTTTCATCCACATCTACAGATGGCCTACCCCACCTTGATTGATCCTCTTACTGCATCCTCTGCTGAACTGGCTTAAATTAGACCGTCTCCTAGCTAGAAGTTTTCTTCAAAATTAACCAAACAGTTCAATTCCACAGTTAAGGCTCCCAGACAACCACGATTAACTAAGTTCCCCTATTATCAGCCATTATGGACTGCAATGGGGCTCCCCTCACAGGTCACCTCACTCCCTGCCTCAGGCAGCTTGGTTTTCCTGCTCTAGTGCAAACTTGACTGAGCCCCCTTCTTGAATCCTTGCTTACCTGTGGCTCCTGGGGTATTCACTGCCTATGCTGTCTTCTGGTGGTGGCTGTGCATTGGTTGCAGAACAAGAGTGTAGGTGGCACTGCTGGAACCTCCCACTGGATACTGGGGGTTCATCCCTTCCATGCAGGGCAGTCTGCCTTCCTTAGTCCAGGTCAGAAAATACAACACAGGACAACTTCTGCATTTGCTGCAATCGTTGGCATAAAGCTTTGTTCAGGTTTATAATCTCATAAGAAGTTTCTTCCCTTTCTCTCATTGGACAGAGTCAAGATGCAATCAGTCCCATTTTCCTTTGTCCCATTGGACAAAATAAAGATGCAATCAGCCTCCAGAAAATGACAGGCTCCAGATAATATTTTCCATCGATCTTTCTGATTGCATCTTCTGCACCCAGGATGCTTCCGCCTACTCTTCCTTCTCCACTGAAATTCTCTCTAATTTAATCAGTGAGTTGTTTTCTGATTCCTCTGAATACTCTGAAATGTCCAGAGTGCAGATCAGTGACTTTGATAAAAAGCCATGCTATGTCTCAAAGTCACTAAATTCTGTCAGGCACTTAAGCGAGATGTTTCCAGAGAAGTCTTTCACTTATTCTCCTGGATTCACAAACTCATTCTGTTTGTTCTTAACTTTCAAGGGCCACCAGGCAGGTGACAAGCTTCTCTCTTCCCAATGCTCATAGTAGAGGTGGGGCTTTTATAGGCGTGTTGAATGGGACAGAGTGGTGTGATTACTGAGCAGTGCTGAGGCAGGTATAAGAACAGGCTTCCTTAGGTGGAATGAAGGAGAATTTTGTTTTTGGGTGACCCTGATATCTAGCTTAAATAAATTCACCTAGTGATACTGACATTTTGTATAACCCCTGATAAATCATCCATAGCATGATTTCAACCATTACTCAATTAGTGACAACATCTGCATATTTTATCCCACACCTATCATTCTCAGGATTTTTATATTAATATATACTATATCCACTTAACCCTCCATTCACTGATGGCTCATACACTCACATATTCATTCATCAAGTTTGTTGAGTGCTGGCTTTGTGTGCACGTTGACTAGAAGTCTGGAGACAAGTATCAGATCTCCCACCAGCAGGCAGCTGCAGTGCAGAGGGGAGAGATGAGTACCAGAATGAAGGTTTGAGTCTCCCTCTCATGTGTATGGTCATCTATTCACAGGAGAGTAGAATTTTCTTTTAATCTAGAGCACAAAACCTGTACCTCAGTATTCTTAGCTGAGAAAGGTCTTCTAAAAAGTGAAATGATATACCGTATAAAATGGAAAAGATTCACATGGTAGAATTGTTAGAGTGACTCCTAATCTTTTCCTTTCTAGAAGAAGTCACAGCTACTGACTTCTTGATAAATTGCCCTTAACAGTCTATGCATATAAAAACATACATTTATCTGAATGAGTATATACTTATAGAACAGGCTTCTTAGCTTATCTCAAAGAGGTAAAACCTACATCTTCTGCACCTGAGTATATTTCGCTTATTTTTTCCTATATCAATACATATACTCTGCTTTATTAAAAACGTGCTACCAACATTAAGGTCAAGCCTGAAAGGGAAATTTCATAAATATAATGCATATTTTCAAAGAACCTGTAATATATCTGCTCCTTGAATTAGTATTACTCTCCAGTGTATTGTTTAGCTTTTCCCTAAGAATAGCTATCATTTACTGAGTTACCAGCTATGTTATATACACTATTTCAAATGCTTCCTCTAAACAGACAATTGATTCTACCCAGAAGATCTGTGAGAGTATGACAGTTACCTTCAATATACAGAATGGGAAAGTGAGTCCTAGAATAGCTAACTTATTCAAGTCAAATTGTTCTCTTGTCATCTGTAATTTCTCCATCTTCACACATCTCCTCCTGGGTGCCTCTGTATCATTCTGACAACACTTAGAGATGTTTAATGGTATTATCAACTGACTTGACAATTCCATGTCTCAGAATGTACATCAAATAAATACTCTAAACCCATAACTTCAAAAGAGGAACTTTGTGACTTATAAAGAGAAGTTCATACCAGTAGTGTTTGCTAGAATGGATACTCAAAAAAAGAGAATGACATAGGTAATGGAATGTGCTTGGGAATTTGAATGGAGCTAATCATTTGGAGCTTAGCTCAGCCGCTCACAAGTTATGTGTCCTTGGAAAATTTAATTTGTTTCTTTGAACCTCAATCTCTCTTGTGTATGTAAAAGAAATGCCTAATACTCATTGTCATATTTCAATTAAGTTACAAATTGTATTCAATAACCAGTACATTGACAGAACTCAATAAATACCATACAGATAATATCAATATTTGCTTAGTGCATATAAAAGACAAAATGATAAGGAAATGAAAGAAGACTCTGTATGCGAGAAATACATAGTATAATATTGACACATAAAAACATTTGTTTTTTTCCTGCTCATATGATATATTGTTTAGATTACTGGCCTGATCTCATACAACCTTTGCTATCTGGGGCTGGTTCAATAGTCCCCCACCATTTTAGGAATACGTGGAAGGGTGATAACTTCCCTCACCTTCTCTTTTAGTTTGGTTTAAGTATAAGCACAAATAGAGGTACACTTATTGGAACATTTTATTTTTAAACAATAGGAATTTGGAAGAGCACAAGATTCAAGAAATTCTGAAAAGTATTTACATTTCTCTTCCTTATTTTGGAGATTGACTTTAAATCTTCTGTATGTCTGCACATGTTTCTCAAAAGTTGATCAGTCTACTCAATGGGGAAAGAATTTTCTTTCTTTTACAAATGTTGCTGGGAAAACTGCATGTTCAAAATGTGCAATGTCTACTTGGCCTTACATCCATTAGCAGATTATTTGTTCACATATTCTTTCACAAAATTTGAGTGTTCACTATGTATGAGGTTTTCCAGAAACCTGGAATACAAGCAGCAACCACCATCAGGCTGCTACAGTGTAGAGGGAGAGGAGAAAAACAAAATGAAGACTTTGGCCTACATTTTACATGGATGCCTTCTACACAGAGGAGAGTAGGAGAATTTCCCATTAATTTACACACATGCTGGCTTTCCAGAGACATGTGATGTAAAAGATTTCAAAAGCAAAATAATATATGGTATATGATAGAAAATATTCACTTGGTAGAATGGTTATAGAGTCAGTCCTTTCCTCTATTTGCATTTCTAGAGGAAATTACTGTTAATGACCCTTTTTAAAAATAAAATTTTAATGAAGTATATAATCATACATGAATATAAATAAACAGTATATGTTTAGTAAAAGTTCTGACTTTACAGAACAAATATGCATATCCTCATACAAGACTCCCATATATCTCCCCATCACCAACAACTTACATTGTTCTGAAACATTTGTTACAAATTATGAAAGATCATTGTCAAAATATTACTACTAACTATAGCTCATACTTTATGCTTGGTGTAATTTCCCCCAACCCACCCGATTATAAACACCCTATATTAGTATTATATATTTGATATCATTCATGAGAGAACATTATCATACTGTCCTGTCAGTCACAGTCCATCTTCCACTCAGGATTCACTGTATTATACAAACCGATGCTTTGCACAATCTATTCAAAATGTACACTCTGGCTCTCATTTTCATCACAGAGTTGTGCTGCCATTACCTCAGTCAATTTTAAAATGTTCTAATTACTCCAAAAGGAAAATCCCATTTCCCCTTATACTCTCCCTTTGTTGTCCTTTAGAATTGAAATAATATCTATAATATCTTCTTACCATTGCTGCAAAATATTATAATATTACTGTTATCATCCATAAGTTACATTAGTTACAATTTTCCCATGTATCACCATATCTCAGCACTTTGTGAAAGAAGAGCATTCATTTATTTATACTATTAACCACAATCTTCATCCACCACTGAAATCACTATAATATACATTCTCTAGATTACTCACTGGTTTCCTTGCAATTCACATTTATGTCTGCAGATTATCCCTTTCAGCCAGTCACATTTATAAATCATCACTGTTAGTTATACTCAGTGCAATGTATTACTATCAATTGTATTCATTTCCACACTTTTACAATTAACCTTAATAATAAAAATGATGTTTACATTAAGCAGGAACTCCCATTCTCAATGCACTATTTCTTAGTAACCTACACTCTAGAGTTTACCTCCATTAATTTACTCATCATATTTAGTTCATATAGTGAGACTATGTAATATTTGTCCTTTTGTGTCTGACTTATTTCATTCAACATAATATCCTCTAGGTTCATCCATGTTGTCACATGCCTCCCAATTTCATTTTTTCTTTCAGCTGAATAGTTTTCCATTGTATGCGTATACCTCATTTTATGTATCCATTCATCAGATAATGGATGCTTAGGGTGGTCCTATATTTTAGCAATTGTGAATAAGGCTGATATGAACATCCATGTGCAAATGTCAGTTCACGTCTTTGCTGAATATATTCCTAGTAATAGTATTGTTGGATCATACGGCAGTTCTATATTAAACTTCTTGAGGTATTGCAAACTGTCTTTCACAGAGGCTCCACAATTCTACATTCCTACCAACAGTGAAGGAGTATTCCTGTTTCTCCAAATCCTTTCCAGTACTTGAAGTTTTCTTTTTCTTTTTAATAATAGCCATTGCATATGGTAAGAAATGGTATCTCATTAGAGTTTTGATCTGCATTCCCCTAAGAGCTAGTGATATTGTGCATATTTTTCATGGATTTTTTTTTTTTTTTTGTCAATTTGTATTTCCTTTTAGGAGACATATCTATTCAAGTTTTTTGCCCATTTTTAAATTGGGTTGCTTTTCTTTTTATGGTTGAGTTGTATGATCTCTACATATAACATGTTTTCAAACAATTATTGGATTTGTGGTTTCCAAATATTTTCTCCCATTGAGTAGGCTACCATTTTACTTTTTTGACAAAGTCATTTGAAGAACAGAAGCATTTAATTTTGAGGAGGCCCAATTTATCTATTTTTACTTTTGTTTCTTGTGCTTTTCTGGTATTAAGAAATTACCATCTACCACAAGATCTGGGATGCTGTGTTCCTACATTCATGTCCTTGATCCATTTTGAATTAATTTTTGCATATGGTGTGAGATAGCAGTCCTCTTTCTTTATTTTGGATGTGGATATTCAGTTCTCCCAGCACCATTTGTTGAATAGACTGTTCTGACACAGCTGGGTGGGCTTGACCACCTTGCCAAACCTCACTTGACTGTAGATGTGAAGGTCAATTTCTGGGTTCTTGATTTGGTTCCTTCCATTGGTTAATCTATCTCTCTTTATGTTACTACCATGCTGTTTTTACCACTGTAGCTAAGTAATATGCTTTAAAGTTAAGAAGTCAGAGCCCTCCAACTTTGTTCTCCTTTTTAAAGGAATTTTTTTGGGTATTCGGGGCCCCTTACCCTTTCAAATACATTTGATAATTGGGTTTTCTACTTCTATATAGAAGACTGTTGGGATTTTTATAGCGGTTGGGTTGAATCTTTAAATCAGTTTGGGTAGAAATGACTTTTTAATGATATTTAGTCTTTCAGTCCATGAACATGGAATGCCCTTCCATTTATTTAAATGTTTTTTTTTGTTGTTGTTGTTTGTTTTTTTGTTTTTTTTAGCAATGCTTTGTAAATTTTCTGAATACAGTTCCTTTATATACTAGGTTAAGATTTTTTCTGAATTATTTGATTTTGTTAGTGGCTGTTATAACTGGATTTTTTTTTCTGTTTTCTTCCTCAGATTGCTCATCAGTAGTGTATATAAACACTACTGATTTTTGCATATTAATCTTGATTTCTGAGACTGCTGAACCCATCTGTTAGATCTAGTAGCTTTCTTGTGGATTTCTCAGGATTTTCTATATATAGGATCACATCTTCAGTGAATAGCAAAAGTTTTATTTCTTCCTTTCTTGTTGGGTGCCTTTTAATTATTTTTCTCCCCTAATTGATTTACCTAGAATTGTGGGACAATATTGAATAACAGTGGTGACATTGGGTATCCTTATCTTTTTCCTGATCTCAGTGGGAAAGCTTTCAGTCTTTCACCATTGAGTAAAGTGCAAGCTGGAGGTTTTTCATATAAGCACTTTACCATATTGGAAAAGCTTCCTTCTATTCCTTTCTTTCTGCGTTTTTGTTTTTAATCAAGAAAGGATGCTATATTTTTCAAATGCCTTTTCTGCATCAATTGAGAGGATCATGTGATTTTTATTCTTCAGTTTATCAATGTGGTTTATTATACTCATTTTCTTGTGCTTAAAAATCCTTGCATACCTGGGATAAAACTTAATTGATAATGGTGTATAATTATTTTAATGTGCTTTTGTATTCTTATTGCAAGAATTTGTTGAGCATTTTTGCATCTATATTCATTAGAAACATTGGTCTGTAATTTTCTCTTTTTGTTGCATCTTTATTGTTTTTAGTATTAGGGTAATGGTGACTTCATAGGATAAGTTTGACAGTGTTCATTACTGTTCAATTTTTTGGAAGAGCTTGAACAAGATTAGCATTAGATTGTCTTTGAATGAGTGGAAAAATTCACCTGTGAAGCCTTCTGGTCCTGGGCTTTTCATCTTTCAGAGTACTGTGATGACTGATACAGTCTCTGCATTTGTGATTGGTTTATTGAGATGTGCTATTTCTTCTAGAGTCAGTATAGGCTGTTAGTGTGTCTCTAGGAATTTGCCCTTTTATTCTACATTGCCTAGTTTTTTGGTGTATAGTTGTTCATAGTATCCTTTTATGATTGCTCTTATTTCTACTGGGCCAGTGGTAATCTACTCTCACTCATTTCTGATAATATTTATTGCATCTTCTCCCTTTATTCTGTGTTAGTCTAACTAAATGTTCATGGATTTTGTTGATTTTCTCAAAGAAACAACTTTTGGTTTCACTGACTCTCTCTTTTTTGTTTATTTATTTTTTGAGGTATTGGAGACTGGGGATTGAACTCGGGACCTTGTGTGTGGGAAGCTGGCACTCAACCACTGAGCCACATTGGCTTCCCTGATTTGGTTTCTTCATTTGTTTTGCTTATTGTTTTGCTTTTTGTTTTTTCAGGAGGCACTGGGAACCGAACCTGGGACTGCCCATGTTGGAAGTGGGCATTCAACCGCTTGAGCCATATCCACTCCCCTTCTATTGTTTTTGTTCTCATTTTCATTAATTTCTTCTGTGATTTTCATTACTTCTTTCCTTTGGCCAGTTTGGGATTAGTTTTCTGTTCTTTTTCGAGTTCCTCCAGGTGTGCAGCTGTGTCTTTAATTTTAACACTTTCTTCTTTTTTAATGTAAGGTTTAAGAGCTATATATTTCCCTCTCAGCACTGCCTTTGTGGTGTCCCATTGCTTTTATATGTTTTGCTGCCATTTTCATTTATCTCAAGATATTTACTGAATTCTGTTGTAATTTTTTTCTTTGACTCCCTGATTATTTGATTGTGCTGTTTAATCACCATATATTTATGAATTTTCCTTGTTTCCATGCATTATTGTACCCAGAATAATTCTGTTATGATCAGAGAAAGTGTTTTGTATATTTCACACATTATATATTTATTAAGACCTGACTTGTGACCCAACATATGGTCTATTCTGGAAAATATAAATGAGCATTTGAAAAGAAAGTATATCTTGCTATTTGGGGGTATAATGCTGTACAAATGTCTGTTAGGTCTAGTTAATTTATCATATTATTCAAGCTTTTTGTTTCTTTATTTATCTTCTGTTCAGATGTTATAACCAATACTGAGAGTGGTGTATTGAAGTCTCCAACTATTATTTTAATGATGTTTATTTCTCCCTTCACTTTTGTCAGTGTTTGCCTTACGTATCTTGGGGCACTTAGGTTAGGTGCATAACTAGTTATTACAATTATTTCTTCTTGGAGAATTGCCTCTTTTAAAATGTATAATGACCTTCCTCATCCTTTTTCACAATTTTTCACTTAAAATCTTCTTTCTCCGATATTGCTATCACAACTCCAGATTTCTTTTGATTTCTTTTGCATGGAATATCTTTTTCCAACCCTTTGCTTTCAACCTGGTTGTGCCCTCACATCTAATGTGAGTCTCTTTTAAAAACATATAGAAGGCTCATATTTCTTTATCCATTCTGTCAGTCTGTGTCTTTTGATTGGGGTGTTCAAGTCATTAACATTCATATTATTACTGCAAAGGCATTATTTACTTCATCCATTTTATCTTTTTGCTTTCCGTTGTCTGTCTTTTTACCCTTTAAATTACCCTTCCTAATAATTTTTATTTCTACACTCTTCTCCAAGTCTCTCACCCTTGTTTATTTTCCTTTCAGATTGCAGCATTCCCTTCAGTATATCTTGTAATTATGGTCTTATGGTACAGACTCTTTCAGTTTGTGTTTATCTGTGAAGAATTTAAACTCACCTTCATTTTTGAAGGATACAGAATTCTTGGTCGTCTGTTTTTCCTCTCAGTGTTTCTCTTTATTTCTCTTTGAATTTCTACCAATTCAAATATGAGTTGATAGAGGTTATGTGCTTTTAATGTATTTTTTATTTTATTTTATCTTTTTAAAGATACTTAGATTATACATGTCACATAAAAAATATAGGGGATTCCCATACGCCCCATTCCCCAGACCTCCCAAATTTTCCCACATTAACAACATCTTTCATTAGTGTGGTACATTCATTGCAGTTGATGAACACATTGTAAAGCATTGCCACTAAGCGTGGATTATAATTTACATTGTAGTTTATACTCTCTCCCACACAGTTCTGTAGGTTATAACAAAATATATAATGGCCTGTATCTGTCATTGCAGTGTCATTCAGGACAATTCCTAAGTCCCAAAATGTCCCCATATTATACCTCTTTTCCCTCTCCCTAACCTCAGAACCTCCACTGGCACTGCCTCCATATCAATGATATAAGTTCTTCCATTGCTAGAATCACAAAAAATCTATAGTAGAATACCAGTAATTCCACTCTAGTCCATAGTTCATTCCCTAGTCCTGAGTATTAGAGAGTCTACAACTGCAAGAAAGAGAGTCTCATCCATCAGCCATAAGGTACTAAAGCCACCTCTAATGTATTTTTAATCTCATCCATTGTCTCTTTCATTCCTACAAGATCTGTTACTTTTTTTTGCAGGTTTTCAAATTGTTCTATATTCTTACTCATGTCATTCTAATATCCTTATCTCTTTAGTCATATTTTCATTCAATTCCTTGAATTAATTTCAGAGACTTATGTGATTTTCATTGATTAATTTTCTTAATCCTGTATCTTGTCAGCATATTTTGTTTTTTCCTTTGTCTGGCCATCTCCTGTTTCTTAGTATGGCTTGTAATATTTTGCCAATTTCTAGGCATCATGTATGTTGGTGAATAACAACACACACATAAGCAAAGCATCATATAAAGTGTTCATTAATTAAAAAAGAAAATGAAAGAAATGAGCTGGGTCATGGCACACAGTAGGTTCACACTCAGAGTCACCTCCTAATTTCCATGCTTCCCTCACATCCAAGTAAGCAGAAGACACATGGAGATCTCAGGATCTCCTTCGCATCTACAGGTGGGGCTACCCCACATTAACCATACTATTGCATTTTCTGTTGAACAAGCTTAAATTAGACACTCTGCTGGCTAGAAGGTCTCTTCAAAATTAACCAAACACTTCACTTCCTCAGTTAAGTCACCCAGACCACCCTGATTAACTCAGTTACCCTATTTTCAGTCATTATAAACTGTGATAAGGGTCCCTCACAGGTCACCTCACTCTCTATCTCAGCCTGCTTGGTCTTCCTACTGTGTCCCACATGAAACTGAGATGCTTTTCTGAGGTCCTGCTTACCTGTTGCTCCAGGGATACTCACTGCCCATACTTGCTCTGGTGTTGGCTGTGCACAGGGTGTGGAACTGTCCTTTTTGTGAATTGTGCTGCTGGGAAAATCCAGCTGAGCATGTTGCCTTCTCCCTTCCTTGTAGAGCACAGTGTCTTCGTGACCAGAGTTGAAATGGTCAGAATATAGCCAGCTTCTGGCTTATAAACCTGAAGAAAGTTTCTTCCCTTTGTCACATTGGAGAGAATCAAAATGCAATTAGCCTCTCTTTCTTTTGTCCCAAGATGCCTCTAGGAAATGACAGGCTCCCAATGGCATTAACCATCTACCTCTCTGATTGCATCCCCTGTACCCACCTACTCCTTCTCTTCCAGTGAAATTCTGTCTAATAAAATAACTGGACTTATTTCTGATTCCACTGAATTCTTTGAAAATCCTCTCTTTATTTTTCTAAGGCGTGCAGACCTGTGACTTTGCTAACCAGTCTTGGCTTGCTACTTCTCAAGCTTTTTAAACTCTGTTAGCTACCTAAAAGTGTTGTTTCCAGATTTGGTCTTTTGCTTAGTATTCTGAATTCATAAACTCTTTATTTTTGTTTACAAATTCTGCAAACCCCCAGGCAGTGGACAAGCTCCTCTTTTTCCTCTGCTCATACTAGAGATTGGGCTTTTGTAGAAATATTGAATGGGGTAGGGTAGTGTGATGACTGAGCAATGCCTAGACAGGTATAAGAGCAGGCTTCTTGATGTGGAATGTATCAGAATTTTCTTTTGAGTGATCCAGACATGGAGTTTAGTGGTCCTGACCATTTTGTGAAGCCTCTGATACCTCATCCTTAGCATATGATTTCAACTATTACTCCAGAGGTAAAAACATGAGTCTTTTCCTTAATACTAGATCTTTCTCAGGTTCTTTTTATTATATACACTATCCAATTGACATTCCATTCATTGATAGCTCATTCATTCACTTATCCATTCAACAAATTTGTTGATTGCTGACTTTGTGTGCATGTTGACTAGAAGTCTGGATGCAATGATCACAGCACCCACCATCAGAGTGGTGCAGTGCAGAGGGGAGAGATGAGTTTCAGAATGAAGGTATTAGTCTCCTTCTCAAGTTGATGGTCATCTACTCAAAGGAGAGTAGGAAAATTTTCCTGTAATCTGGAGCACAAAACAAAATCTGTACCTCAGAATTCATGGCTCACAAAGGTTTTACAATGTAAATGATATACTATATATGTAGAAAATATCCACATAGTAGAATGGTTGCAGAGTAAATCCTGACCTCTATTT
Source organism: Cabassous unicinctus (assembly GCA_029593785.1). NCBI lineage: Eukaryota > Metazoa > Chordata > Mammalia > Cingulata > Chlamyphoridae > Cabassous > Cabassous unicinctus. Next base: position 9,730 of record JAQZBX010023571.1, on the reverse strand, counting down.
GCCCTTCTAGAGCAATTCACTGTTAGTGACTTCTTGATGATCTGCCCTAAACAGTCTATGCATATGAAAACATTTATGTAAGTGCGGGTATTTTTATAGAACTGTCTTCCCAGCTTATCTCCAAATGGTGAAACCTACATACTTTACATCTACCTGTATTTTACTTTTTTGTCCTATATCAGCACATATACTCCATTCCATTTTAAAATGTATTACCAACTTTACAGTAAAGCTGAAAGAATTTTTAAAAATATGATGCTTATTTTCAAAGAACTTGTGGAATATTCACTCCTCAATTAGTGTTTCTTTCCAGTGTATAAGGCCTTTAGCTTGGTCCCTAAGAATAGCTATCATTTACTGAGTTGTCAGCTATGTTATATGTACTCTTCCAAATGCTTCATCTAAACATACACTTGAATCTACCAAGAAAACTTGTGAGACACTGAATTTACCCTCAGTGTACAGAGTTGGAATGTGAGTCCTCAAGTGGGTAACTTATTTATGTCACTGTGTTCTCCTGTACTTCTCCATCATTCCACATCACCTTCTATATGCCTCCGTATTACAGTCAAAACTGTTGGATTAGTGTGACGGTATTATCAACTCTGTTGAGAATTCCATAATTCATAATGCACACAAAATTGATATTGTAAATCCATAATTTCAAGGGAGAACTTTTGGGATTTATAAAGAGATTATCATGATAGTACTGTTAGTTATAAAGGAATGCTAGAACAAAGAGGGTTACATAGGTAACTGAATGTGCCAGTTTGAATGGAGTTAATCATTTGGAGCTTAGCTAAGTCACCCACAAGATATGTGTACTGGAAAATTTTATTAATTTTTCTGAGCCTCAATCCTTCTTCTGTATATCAAAGAAATGCCTAAGACTCAGTGTTGCATTTCAATTAAATTAGAAGATGTATTCTATAATCCATGCCAGTGACAGAACACAGTAAGTATTACATAAATAATATTAACATTTTCTCAGGGCCCATCAAGGGGGAAATGGTAAGAAAATTCCTGGGAAATAGACTTCCAAGCAAGAAGAGGCCTTAGGAATTAATTAATTTTCTAGCTCCTAATCCTACATTCATTAAAATTTTATTTTACTTTCTAAATCAAAGCTGATAGTGAGTATAATATGAGCTTTCTTTTATCTTGGTCAAAATTATATTGACATGTAATAAAGTTAAAAATTCTATGACTAAGGCATTGGTGAGAGGAGACCAAGAAAGGAAAACAGAGAGATGAGTTTCAGAATGAAAGTAACATTTAACAATTTAACAATTCTATGACTAAAGCATTGGTGAGAGGAGACCAAGAAAGGAAAAGGATTTGTGCTTATGTTTAAAATATTTATTTCAGATTGAATCATGTCCTCAAAAAAGACATGTTCAAATCCTAAGCCCTGGTTCTGAGGATGTGAGCCCATTTGTAAATAAGATCTTCAAAAATGTTCTTAGTTAAGGCTAAAATGAATCAGGGTGGGACTGAATCCCGTTGGGACCATGCTGAAGGCAGATGTGACAGGAGGTGATGTCCTGTAGATCTTCCCAGGACTGGTGGATGCAGGAGCCACAGAATTTGTGCCCGCAGTCAATGGTTATTGTGTCTGTCATGGAAGCCAATCCATGGGGCAACTGGCCTGTGGTTGGAGGTCAGCCAGGGAGGCTGTAAAGGCCATTATGCTATGAGGAATTCTCCCTTCATTAAGGTCTTTCTCCAGGAGCAAGAAAACATGAGTATGTGAATTCTAAGTGTCTTTTCTCTTTCCTGGTATGCAGGCTGTATATTTCTCAGGGTCTGAAGGAAAGTAAGCTGCTTAGACCTATTTTTCTTCCTTCCTTTCAACTCTATAAGCAGGTGCCAGGAGGAGATATTACCCCCAATTATTCCCTGAACTTCTACTCAATGGCCTGCAATTTCAACTTGGTAGTCCTCTAGATCAGGAAGGAGCCACGACTCCAGGAAGCAATGGAAATCATGACAACCTAGGGATACTATTAACAAAATGCAAGTTGTAAACAATTCTATGAGAAATTTTATCAGGTTTTCATTAACAAAAAATAGCAAGGATAAAAAAGTACAACATATACTAAAGAGATGAACAACATGTGTATGACTAAATTTTACCTGCATTTTTCCAGTTTCTTATATATTCATTTCCAAAAGAAAATTTAATTAAAAGTCATCTGAAATTTGTTTTCCCTTCAGAAATGGATAAAGTTGAAGGTAACACATTATAGTGAGTAGCAGCTGGTTTACAAATGGGATTGTGGTTGAAAAGGGTGGTCTAGAGATGTAAATGTCAATTGAAAGAAAGGTAGAGAATAATCTAGGGACTGAATAACACAGTGAACCCAGAGGTGGATGAGAATTGTGGTTGATGGTACAGATGCAAGAGTGTCTTTCTGTGAGCGAGAACGGATGTATGTCACTATTGCAGGGTGGTGGGAATGTGGAGAAACATGGAAAAAATACAATTGGTGTGACTTATGGACTATGGTTAACAGCAATGCTGTAATATTCTTGCATCAATGCTAAAGATGTGCTGTGCTGATAATGGGGAAGTATGGAAAAATGTGTCAAATGAATGCTATGGACCATGGTTGGTGGTAATAGTCTGATGATATCATCTTATAATCTGTAACCAATATTCAACCACAGTGCGGTGTGTTGGTGAAGGGGTGCCATATGGGAATTCAACACATGTGCACAATGGTTTTGTAAGTCCACAACCTCTGTAATAAAAATATATTTAAAAAATAATAGGGTGGGCTGGGGGAAAATACACCAAATGCAAGATGTGGACTATAGTTAGTAGTAATATTTTTTATTTATTTTTTATTTTTAAAGAAGCTATAGTACATAAATGTTACATAAAAATATAAGGGATTCCCACTTCTTCCGCCTCCCAAAATTTCCCACATTAACAACATCCTTCATTAGTATGCTACATTTGAAATATTGCTACTAACCATGAACTACAGTACATATTATAGTTTAGACTCTGTTTCACACAATTTTGTAAGTTATGACAAAATATACAGTGGCTAGTATCCATCACTGCAGTGTCATACAGCACAAATCCAATGTCCCAAAAATGCCCCCATATTACTCCTATTCTTCCATCTCCCATTCCGCACAACCTCTGGTAGCCACTGCCTTTATTTGATGATTCTTCTGCATAGTTTGTAACAAATGTTTCACAACAATGCAAGATGTTGATGGTGCAGTGCTGTATGGGACCCCTATATGATGTTATGCATGTGTATTTTGTAAGTTCAGAACTTTTATTATACACTTTTTGCTTACATATGTTCATGTATGAACGATATACTTCCATAAAAATTATATTTGAATAATTTTCTTCAAAAATTGTTGAAGAAAAAGAGATAAAAAGGAAAAAAAGAAAAAAGTTAATTGAGATTATGGCTATATGATAATACACAAAAGGGGTAAATGTGCATTGATTAGCATTAAGTATTGTACCTATATATCTGAAATGATAATATCTCTTCTCTTCTAGATCATATGCAGAGGGATATTGAACATGTTAAAAGTCTTGGTAGACTTAAATCATTTTCTAATTAATTAATGAATGTGACATATGCTTATCTTGTTGTCCTAAGTTTATGTCTAGGGAAGTGCCTCTCCTCATACTTCTCCTACCTGTCCTAGGTATACTCAACACCATTGGAAATTAGGTTGGCAGTTTATACCAAACCTAGCAGGTCTACCACAATGTCTCTTTTGCATTAACCAACAGCGTAGAAGGAACTAGATGTGACTAAGAAGCCCTTAGTAAATAGATTCCCTTGCCACTGTGGTGTTGCAAAATTGCAGAGCTCTGAACATGTTAACAACAGCACAGGGAGGAACCTGCCTGTTCCTTAATGACGAATGCTGTTTTAGTAAATTGCTCTGGAACAGTCCTAGGCAACATTTGAATCCTGCAAGATCAAGCCAATCAACTTTAAGAAGAAGTAGCCTCAGGAGGCACCTGGCCTTTCTTTCTCCCATAGTCCAGTATGTCATGGCTGATCCCCTTTTGGAGGCTGCTTACCAGCGTCATCTTTATCTTTTTAGTAGGACCATGTATCTACAAAATTCTAACTAAGTTTATTTCTTTCAGAATCAATGCCTTCCAGAACAAAGTATAAGTCATATAGGGACTTCATCCAGTTCCAACCACCATGATAAAGCAGTCTTCCATCTACCACAATAGAATAGCCAGAGAGTTTCACACTCTATGAGGTGTAGGGACTACTGCCCCTAACAAGCAGGGAGAAGCTCCAGAAAAATGACCATTGCCCTTCAGCTCCCCCTTAAGAATAAGAGAATAAACTTTCTGAGGGGGGAGTTGAGAGAGTTTAGTATAAGGAAAGTGGGAAAGCGGTGTCACAGCTGGGAATTGGCAGAGAGCATGGCCGTAGATCTCACCTAGAAAGACTGCTACTAAGGGAAGGTTTCTACGAAGAATAAATCTGGAAATACCCTGCTGAGACCCTAGGCTAAAGAGGCAACCTTGGATAATTCCAAACAGGCCTCCCCATTGGTCTTGAATAACTACAAAGAAAAGGCCTTATCATTGGTCCCCTGGGAGCTAACAGGTGGGCATTGTAGGCAATGAATCAAAACAGCTAACAGTTGAGCCCCTCCCTAACATTAAGAAAGGGGAGGTGGAAAGGCCTTAAAAATCTTACCCCAGGGCCCCACGTGAATGTCCCAACTTATAACATGCCTGAGCCCATGAATTGGGTGTGTACTTCTTTTTCTTGTCTCTTAATAAACTCTTTACTCTCTTGCCTAAAAAAATAAATAAAAGGGGCAATCACCAGGAATAACAATCATAAATCTATATGCATTTAACCAAGATGCCACCAAATTACATGAATCAAACACTGGCAAAACTGAAAGGAGAAAAACATGTCTTTAAAAAGTAGTTAGAGGCTTCAGTACAGCATTCTAAGCATTGGATAGAACATCTGGGCAGAGCAATTAAAAAGAAACAGGTAGCTTGAATAATGTGAAAAATGGACTACACTTGACAGAAATATACTGAACATTCCACCCCAAAACAGGAGGATATACATTCCTCTCCAGTGTTCAATGGTCTTTCTCCAGGATAGATCATATATTGGATCACAAAGAAGATCTCAATAAATTCAAGAAGATTGAAATTATACAAAGCACTTTCTCTGCTCATAATGAAATAAAGTTGAAAAAACAACAGGTGGAAAATAGGAAAACTAACAAATATATGGACATTAAAACAGACACATAAATAATTAGTGAAGAAATTGTGAGAGAAATCAATAATTATCTCATAATGAATGAAAAGAAGAGCACAACATATCAGAACCTATGGTTTATTGATTTCCATTCAATAAAATGCATCCGAATTGGAAAAAGAGAAGTAAAAAGAGGGCAGTGCTGAAAGGAAAATTTATAGTCTTCAATGCATACATTAAAAAAGAAGAAAGAGCTAAAATCAATGTTCTAACTACACAGCTGGGGGAACTAGGAAAAGAACAGCAATCTATTCCCAAAGCAAGCGGAAGGAATTAAATAACAAAGATCAGAGCAGAAATAAGTGGAACTGAGAACAAAAATAAAACAATAGAGAAAATTAACAAAACTCAGAGATGGTTCTTCAAGAAGATTAACAAAATCAAAAACCCTTAGCTAGACAAAGGAAAAAAGAGAGAAGTTACAAATAAATAAAGTAAAAAATGAAAAAGGGGAAATTACTACTGACTACACAGAAATAAAAGAGAGCATAAGAGGATACAGTGAACAACTCGACACCAACAAACTAGACAAATGGAAAAATTCCTAGGAACATATGAACAACCTACACTCACCCTAGAAGAAATAGAAGACCTCAACAAACCAGTCACAATAAAAGAGATTGAAACAATCATCAAAGAACTCCCCAAAATTAAAAACACCATACTAGATTGTTTGGCACGTGAGTTTTACCAAGCATTCAAAGACGAATTTACTACCAATCTTACTGAAACACTTCCAAAATTTTGAATAAGAAGGAACACTACTGAACTCATTCTATGATACCAAAATCACATTAATAGCAAAGCCAGAAAAAGATATTATGAAAAAGAAAATTACAGACCCATTTCCCTAATGAATGCAGATGCAAAAATCCTTGACAAAATACTTGCTAATTGAATCTAACAACAAAGTAAAAGAATTATTCATCATGATCAAGTGGGTTTCACCCAAGGCATGCAAGGGTGGTTTGACACAAGAAAATCAATCAGCATGATACAATACATCAGTTTAAAAAGTACATGATCCTATCAATTGATGCAGAGTAGGCATTTGACAAAATATAGCCTACTACAAAAGATAGGAATTTTAGGAAAGTTTCTCAACATAATAAAGGGCATACATGAAAAGCCCACTGTTAACATTGTACTCAATGGTGAAAGAATTAAAGCTTTCCTGTTGAGATCAGGAACAAGACAAGGGTGACTACTGTCACAACTGTTGCTCAATATAGTGCTAAAAGTTCTAGCTAGAGCAATCAGGCAAGAAAAAGAAATAAAATGCATCCAAACTGGAAAAAGAGAAGTAAAACTTTTGCTATTCACAAATGATATGATTCTATAATTAGAAACTCCCGAAAACATCTACAACAAACCTGCCAAAGATAATTAACAATTTCAGCAGGGTGACAGGATACAAGACTAATACCCAAAAATCAGAAATCATTCTATAAACTTGTAATGCACAATCTGAGGAGTAAAACAGAAAAAAAATTCCATTTACAATAGCGATGAAAAGAATAAAATATTTAGGAATAAACTTAACCAAGGATGTAAAGCACGTGTATTCAGAAAACTGCCATTCATTGCTAAAATAAATTTAAAAATACCTAAATAAATGGATGAACATTCTCTGCCCATGGATTGGAAGAACCAATATCATAAAGATATCAGTTCTCCTCAAATTTGTATACAGATTCAATGCATTCCCAATAAAAATTTCACCAGCATTTTAAAAGCTGGAAAGCACAATTATCAAATTTATTTGGAAGGGTAAGGGGCCCAGAACAGCCAGAAACAACTTAAAAAGTAAGACAAAGTTGGAGGACTCTCACTTCTGGACTTATAATCATATCACATAACTATAGTGGCAAAAAAAGCATGGTGCAAGTATAAAGATAGACACATAGAGCATTGGAACATAATTCATGGTTCAGAAACAGACCCTCTCATCTAGCGTCAAGTGATGTTTGACAAGGCTGTCAAGTCCACCGTCTGGGGAAGAACAGTCTATTCAACAAATGGTGCTGGGAGAATTGGATATCTATATCCAAAAGGAAGAAAAAGGACCCCTAGCTCACACCTCATACAGAAATTAACTCTAAATGGATTAAAAAAAACTAAATATAAAAGCTAGAAACATAAAGGTCTTAGAAGAAAATGCATGGAAACATCTTCACAACCTGGTGGTAGGTGGTGGATTCTTAAACCTTATATCAAAAGCTTGAGTAATGAAAGAAAACATAGATAAATAGGACCTCTTCAAACTTAAACACTTTTGTAATTCAAAGAACTTCTACAATAAGGTGAAACGGCAACCCAAGACTAGGAGAAAATATTTGGAAACTACATATCTGATAAGGGTTTCATTTCCATTCTATATAAAGAGATCATACAAATCAACAATAAAAAAAAAACAAGCAATCCAATTGATGGAAACACATAGTGAATAGAAACAATGCAGCTGTTTTATAAATGGAATTGTGCCTGAAAAGGGTAGTCTAAGAATGTAAATGTCAATTGAAAAAAAAGCTAGAGAATAATCTAGGGACTGAATAATACTGAACTGTGTTTAATAGTTCAAATACAAGCATTTCTTTCTATAAACTAGAACAAATGTATGCCACTACTGCAAGGTGATAAGAATGTAAATAATGGATTATAGTTAATTGCAACACTGTAATATTCTTGCATCAATGCCAAAGACGTACTGTGTTACTAATAAGGGGGTATGGGAAAATATACTAAATGTGCACTATAGACCATAGTTATTGATGATTGTCTGATCATATTATCTCATAATCTTTACCAAATGATACACAACAATGTAGTGTGTTGCTACAGGGATGTTATATGGGAATTCCATACATGTAAATAATTATTTGGTTAGTTCACAACTTCTCTAAAAATAAATATTTTTAAAATGTATTTATAAAGAAACATTAAGAAATGTTCACACATGTTATCAAAATAAACTTAGGGATTTGGTGAAGGGGAGAATGGCAGTTAATTTATGATTGTGAATGTTGGTTTACTTGTGCATGGAATTATTGTAATATTCTTCCTATCATTCTGTATAATTGAAATATTCTATATTGATTTTTTTGAAAAGCTTAAATTTTTAAAATTGAATTGTGTGTTGTTTCCCGATACTAGCCAAGTCAATTCTCTCTTAACCCTTGATACCATCCAAGTTAAGATCTCTCTTATTCCTTTTTTTGAGCCTCAATTCATTTTACTTTCAACTCAAAGACCTCAGACACCTTCATTCTCCTTCTGTATTCCTCCTCAGAGTGGACCCAGACATACCCACCTTTTCTTTCAATTTCAATGCCAACTACTTCTTAGACTCCTTAATTCCACAAATACCTGCCAAATTGATGTAAATTAAGACTGAGGAAAAAGTCAAAGAAGGCCTTTGATGCAGCTCCAGTGGGAGGGGAAGGGAAAATTGATTAGGCAGGCTGTCACATGCACCCACACTCCCAGAGAGAGGAACTGGGTCAGTGAAGAATGGACTGACAGCTGCCTAACAGCACAGGGGAATGGGAAGCTGACAAAAATATCAGAAACCTAACTGGCCTGAGTAAAAAGAGGGTGGGTAGAGGCAGAGAACAAGCCTTCAGAAGCCTTCAGAAGCTCAGTGGTTAAATTACTGCTTGATATATACAAGGTCCTGGGTTTAATCCATGATATCTCCTAATAATAATAATAATAATAATAATAATAATAATAATAAAGGCTTAACCATCCTGAGTGGGATAAGGTGGGAGGGGACAGACTCCCCAATTGCTGCAGGGAGCCAGAAATGAAGGACAAGCAGCTTTGGAATAGGGAACTTTGGAATTTTATTTTTTTTTCCCTTATTCTTTCCTCTACAGCCTGATATTTTACATGGGGAAGGCAGGCTGCAAAGAGATTGATTGGTGACCACTAGCATCCTAAGACTATTGCTAGTGGCCTGAGAATGAAGCCTTTTTAAATGTTTTTATTGTTGTTATTCTTGTTCATTTTTTTCTTCTTTTTTCTCCATTTTCCTTATTATAGTTCCTTTCTTTCTTCAAATTTCTCTCTTCCATTTCTATTCTTTCATTCTGCCTTCTCTTGTTTGGCCCTCACATTCTTTCTTCTCTTATTTCTGGTCTTCTTTTTTATTATATTATTTCCTATTTCTTTCTCTTTTTTATTCCACATTTTTTATTCTTTATCCTTTTTATTTTGTATGATTTTTCACTCTTATTAGTTATTTTTTTTTCTTCCTGGTCCTTTTAAGTTTCCTTTCCCCTCTTTTTCTTTTTTTATTCTTTTATTCTTTTCTTTCCCTTTTTATGGTCTTAATATTTTGGGGGAGAACACAGACAACTATAAGAATATAGAATAAGTGGAACCAAGTGTCAAAGAGGAACCTTAACACAAAACAATATGAAATAAAACCC